>WNNJ02002141.1:0-181246 GCA_012934845.2 Pomphorhynchus laevis | reverse complement strand
AATATATATATATATATATATATATATATATATATATATATATATATATATATATATATATATATATATATATATATATATATATATATATATAAATATATATATATATATATGTCTGCTCACATAGAGCCATAAACATTATCCCATTTTATATATCATCATCCCTGAAATAGAATCTAATTATTCCAGCAATATTCAAAGTCGCTACGTATGCCTAATCATTATATGTGTGACCACAAACTTCAGCAACGGTAGACGCGTTTCGCTCTAACACAGCTCATCAGTACCGTGACTTCAATAATTATCCATAGGCACCTTAACACAGGCTTAAACAGTGTTTGTAGCTCGAAAAGCGGTACTACCCTTAATCTTAATCATTAGAGGGAATTTTGCATAAGCTTTTGTGCATGGCAGTGCGTATTGCAATTAAACCATGCATCAGACACTGAATTCTTTATAATAGAAATGCTGTTTTTCAGGGAGACTTTCAAGTGTACAAATATATACTAGAAAATTTGTTGTTACACTTGCCCTGAGACACCCAACGGTGTACTCTTAAGAAGAAATTATATATAATGGTGGTGCACTTGTGCAAAGTAAACAACGGTCCAGGATTTCTTTCGAAATACGGCATTTATACTAAATGGTGTTGCTTGTTAGACTGGACTTTGGTTTACGACTTTCAGTCACCATGTCACTCCTAGACGATACTTTAGCATTAATATGATGAATATCAAGCAACACTCATCAGTAGAATGAAGTATCTACTGATCGTTTCGGTTGCCTGTGTGACATTGTGAATAAAGGCGTTTCCGACACTGCTTAATTGACTGAGGCTTACGCTCTTTACCGGATCGAATTGCTGTGTAAACCATTTTTAAACATCAGGCAGAGAAGGTTGCAACAACCTCTGCTTAGTGTTTAGGATAGTCCGGAAAAATCAAAAATTGTATGTATTTTCACACCTAATTAAGTGAATCAAGTTTTTTTGAAAATACTTGATTCACGTTGATATTGCTATTGTTAATTGTTAATAAACAATTACTAACATTAATAAATGATAGAAATTGTCATTTTAAACGTCTATTGTACAAAATTTTTTAAACAATATATGAATTAAACTATGCAATCACTGTATAATTTGAACAGAAGAACATAGGTAAAAGTTAAAAATTACATAAATGATTTTTGATTTGTGCAATAGTTTTAATTAAAAATGTAATATTCAACTGTAGAAGGTGTTAAATATGAAAGTAATACTCCAAACTTTCAACAGATAAGTGATAAATGACGGCTGCATAGATATTCCATGAATTTTGAAATAACAAATACAACTGCCTAGACCATATATGATATACGCTTACCGGATCCGTCTCGACGAGAATTTTCATATTTCCCTCGCTAGAATTTGAAGCTGATCTATACAGATATATGAAGTTTGGTGGTTCAAGCTTGACCATTCCTGACCTAGACCATTTGGAAACAAATAAAAATTACTAATAGATAAACAAAAACTTAACAATAACTGTACAATTTGAACATGTTAACATTGTACATATTTTTAACGGAAAGTATCATTGGTTGTAGCTCAGGATGTTACACCCATGGTCCTTAATTTTGATAGAATAATATTATGTAAGCAAAACACAAACGGCTTTGGTGAGCCAAGCAAATCCAACTCAATCGTTCCTTCCTCTCCTTTAAAATCCAGACATACAAGATGTTCATCATCATCCTCACTTCTAATCAGGTTATGATAAGATTGGTGCCATACTTTTCGTCGACTCTGTGCATCAAGTAAAAATATCCCCTGACTAGAATGCAGTACTACCTTAGCTTGTCTACCGGCGTAAACACAACTGAACTCGATCTGTTGATTCAGTAATATAGCACGATCTACGCTGTCTAAATAAAATTCAAATATTCTATTAAAATCAGATTTACGTTCAACCCGGAATAATCTAGTTAATAGACCTTTACTGGTCCCGATTCGTAATTGAATAGTAAACCATCCAAGTGATTTGTCTGATTCATCTGTAGCTAAATCACCTGAAACAATCCGAGTGTACAAGACATCGTATTGGTGAATAATATGATTTGAAGTCTTTGCATCTGTGACGGTAGAACATGATCCAGGAAGATCATCAACCCAGGGAAACTTGTCATACATATAGATATTTTCATCAGCGAACATAATAAAAATCGGCTTCCACCTAAATTGATCGTTTATTTTATGACTTGAATAAGTAGGAAAGGCATGCTCAGATAACCATAGCGATAGTGATAGATCCCTGTTACTTAGCCGAACAGCATTTGAGCATTCTAAGAGCAGAGATTCCCAGTACTGTAACTTACTTAGATCGGAATGACAAAGCCCTATCCAACAAGACCGATTGGCACACATAATTTCCAAACATCCGTGAAATGGGGGTGTACTCTTTATCAACAAATTGCCGTGGTTTATATACGATCCGAGAAGCTTAATATGATGACGTCGACAAAAGCATAACTGACCGCCCGATGCCAATGCTGTTACTGACTGCTGCAATTTTATCGGATTGTTATCCAACATTATTTCATATGGACAAAGCAACTGCGGATATGCTGATTGCAGCATATCGACCTTAGAATAGGGCATTTTTTGAAGGTCATTGTTATTGCTGTTCAAAAATAAAGCTTGCATCTCACGAACATATCGTAAATCTAGTTTAACTATCGTGCATGTGTTCTTTAGCGCTCTTACAGCTTCATCGTGAGTTGCCAGAGTAAGATCCTGTCCGTTAACCGCTAGTATAGCATCGCCAACATAGATTTGTTGTTCGTCGGCTGGCATACCTTTAAAAATTTTGCTTATCAAAATCGGCATACCATTCTCACGACCGCCTTTGATGCTTATCCCGAGGCCTTGAGAATGATCACTTTTTACGATAGTTACTGATCGTCTAAGATCTGTCGGCAGACTGCTACCATTTGCAGTATGCAATGTAGCAACGGCACTTCCTGCGGTGTTTGTAAAATTTTGAATAGGTAAGCTGCTGGGAAACTGTATGTCCAATGTTAGTCGCTCTCTATCTACACATATAAGACAGTAATGCCATTTGGGAGTTGGCTCGGGCCTATGACTCTCTGGTTTACCGATTAGCGCATGAAAAAAATCGGAAAAGAACCTAGGCTGCTGTTCATTTGACCGTTGATGGATGGATGTCGCATGTTGCTGCGAAAGCGGATGTTGTAGCTGAGTGTTTGCTTCCTTATCTTGTAAATTATTGGTGATTTTGCTATTTTGGTATAGCATATTGTCTTGAATGAATTTTGAGCATTCACAGAAGTTGCTGTGGCTTAATACTGCAGGGCTGCTATTTCGAAATGTACCATTTAGAAATTCTTTTAGAAACGGAGTAGCCTTTCCTGATCGAGTGTCTAAATAAATACGCAACGCTGATACACACAACGAATATAAAACCATGAATTGCAAGTTTTTATAAATTGCAAAGCAATGACGTTACTGAAAATTAAGACATCATCCGCATGTATAAAACAAGCCAGTGAAAAAAGGGCAAATGCTATGTATAATAAATTATCAAAGAATATCTTTGCTTAGAAGCACATAACAAAAGACTTTTTCTTTTCTTTCAAGGGAAATCTGAATTGGTTCTAAATACGCAGAATCTGACATTTGTTTGAAAATACAGATAAAGCTCTAAGAACGATAGTGTTAGAATCATACATTTGTAAGTCAGTTTTGCTATTTTTGACTTCTGCATTAAACAATTACTAATTTTTGATATACCAATCCTTGTTGTTAAGCATTTTGGTCAAAATTTGCCAAAGACAACATTAAAATATTGTTTTAAATATAGTATGATACTTATCTTATAATATAATTACAATATTACAATGTTAATTAATTATAATTATAGTGAATTATAATTATTGTATAAGATAAATATAAGATAAATAATATTTATTATTTACATCATTAAATGATTTTAGATATTATAATATAGTAACATAATATAATATTATATTATATTATGGCTTGATTTAGGATAATTGATTTGATTACATAAAATTAGATTGGATAATAAGATTTTAATTGATCTTAATTATTAATACTATTTTAATAATTATTATATATAAGTATATATAATATTTTATATGCAACAAGATTGAAATTGATTTTAATAATTAATTATATATTTTAATATTTTAGATAATATTGATCAATTTTAATCATTATGATTAAATAATATTGAATAATTTATAAAAATCAAAATACTGCCAGATCCAAGTGAGAATGCAGTTATCACCGAAGATCTCAAAATATCATCAGCCGAGCGAATGTAATTGTTCAAACTTATGATAATTATTGAGAAAGAAATAGTGTAATCTTGTTCCAAAATCGATATCGAAATATAGAAATTGTTATTAATTTAATTATTATTATTAATTATTAATATTAAACTATTTTTAATTTAACATTAAACTGTCATTAAACCGTTATAATTAGCAGACAGATAAATCGGATAACAGATCAATGTCTTCTGAAGACCTTTTATCTTCATTCAAATACAAAATATTACCAAAATATTAAAGACCGAAACTTGATAGCGCAACTTCTGATGCTATAGACACCATATATCTTTATTCTAACATATATTATATTATACATATATTAATTATATTAATTGATATAATTAATAATTATATTAATTATATCATACATATATTATACTTCATTCTAACTAATTAATTTGTAGCATTAACTAGTTAATGTTAAGTAGTTAATCAATTATTTTAGTGGCTTGATAACATAGAAACCTGATATTTAAAATAAAATAAATTAATAATAATACAGAGTTTTATTTCTCGTTCCACCTTTTGGCTGGGCCAATAATTACAAAATAAGAAAGTAGTCAGAATCAACAAAATTTAAAGTATACATATTGTCTTCTTCATGCGTCGTTTGTTGATCAATGACGAAGATCATTAATCTCTTGAAGTGACATAAGGCTGAGGTGAGGGCAGGCTAGAGCATGGAGCAAGGCATCACAGGAAGAAACACAGAAGCGGCATATACAAGAAGAATCATTTAATATAATGATTTAATCATTTAATATACAAGAAGAATAAATTAATAATAATAAATATGATCATGGATAATTAACAATATGCTTTGTATTATAATAAGGTACATCAGATAATCAAGTTTCATCAGAGGAAATACATCATTAGCATGTATTTGACCTTGATGATTTATGGGCAGAAACATGAAAGCATAGCAGTTCCTCCTGATGACATCTAATCTTTATTCTGATTAATAATAACAATTGAGTAAGTTTTTAGCAATTAATTACTTATTAATTTTGATAAATTAATTAGTAATCATTTACATTACCTTTCATTACTCTCTACTGAAAATAGTATTAATTAATTATTTTAATTATTCTAAAATGCATTTACTTACCATTTGGTAATACTTTTCTCGCAATTTAAATCATTTGGATTATATAGCTGAGAAGAGATAATTAAGATGATATTATCATCTGTCAACTTAGAAATGTGAAAATGCTTTTAAAAATGTTAATCAAGTAAGGAAAGAATAAGCAAAAATAATAAAAGTTTGGTCTCTAGAGACAAAAGATATATTCTTTTGATTTGGTCTTTATATTAAATGACAGCTATGGTATAGTACAGAAAAGGTAAAAAGGGTATATGCGTTGAGGTATATGAAGAGACGTATATTTACGATAATGCAAAGATACGAACCATGATATTAGATATAGGAATTGCTGTTTGTTTATAATCACACATGTAGATATTTGATATTCTTATTATATTCTTAATATTCTTATTATTAGCTGACATTTTTGGTAACTATTTTAAAGGTCATGTTTGAATTTTAAGATGTATATAAATGTATCCTAAAATGAATGTAGTGATGTATACATCACTTATATACATTTACATTTTACAGTGTAATTTTCTTAAAAAAATTATAATTTTTTAAATGTATTTACACAAAGTGTCTTTCAGATTTTGCATCCTTATCAGTGAATTTTTTAATGGTAAAAACCAATTTCTTTAAAGAATAATTGGATCTGGATCAAAGAAAGAAGAAAATTTTATTTGATATTTTGCTAACCTTTGAAAACTACAATTTTAAATCACAATTGTATTTTTTTGAATTTCCTGAATTGAGTAATGCTCTGAAGGTACTAGCAGAGGTTAGCGAAATATCAAATAAAATTTTTAACCTTTCTTTGATCCAGCTCCAATAATTCTTTATCAGTAATGGATAATTATCAACTATTTAAAGCCAATTTCTTTAATGAAAATGTAGAAATTTCTAAATATTATTTATTTTTATATTTCATTATTTTTTATTTATATAAAACCGGATTAGTAAAGATATTGTATTAAATAATTTTCTATTTCGATGCTATATTCAGATAATAAATAAAAATCAAATTTATATATTTGAAATTCAAATTTCTATAAATAAAAATTCCCACCTTTAGCTAATTTTTGAAGATTTTAATTAAGAAATTAAATTGTTATAAAATTTCAAATCAATAATTTGGAATCAATAATTTTTTATCGACGTAATCGAAGCTCTATTGTAATTTAAAATAAATTTCATATTTATTTAAAATAAATAAAATTTAAATAAATTTAATAAATAAATTTAAAATTTAAATTTCCATAAATAGACATTTTCTAAAATTATAATATAATATAATAATTATATATTAATTATATATTATAATAATTATTTATTTTATATTAAAATAAATTTCATATCATTCTAATATGAAACCAATTATTTCAATGTACAGAAATTTAATATGGAGATTTGCATTATTCTTTATTTAAAAATTTTTAAAAGTATAGTCAAAATGTTTAACATAAATAGACATTTCCTATAATTATAAAAATGTTTTAAATATTATAAAAATTATTTACGAAATTTAAAATATATATTTTAAATTTTAAAATTTATATTTGAATTTATATTAACATTTTCTGTAATCATAAAAATAAAAGTTCTAAATATTATAAAATTATTTACAAAATGTAAAATTTATATTTTTAATTTTAAAATTCATACTTAAAACTTTATGCTTTAAATTTTAAAATTTATATTTTCAGATATTAATAATTTAATAAAAGTCACAAAAAAATTGTATAGTTTGTGATATTTCAGTATCGTTAAGTTGGAAGGTTTCCGTCTCGAGCGACCTCTAACTGGCACGCTGCATTTCCCCGCTGCACTGCACAGCTTAAACGCTGCAAGAGGAAATTGGCAGCTCTTCGATCATCTGTTGCCACCACCAACATATTGCCCAGTTTTGTCAAAAAATTCGAAGTTATCGGCCCGGCAGCACCAATTGTGTCGATCGCCAACGGCACAAATTTATATTGCGATTCGTCAATACATGTATATTTGGCCTTCTTTCGATCCTCTGCCAATCTAGCAACCTCCCCGGCCCCAGAGACCGCACTAGGCAAATGACTGGCAGCAAGAATGTTGGGACACGTGAAGTCCCATACTAGCAGACGTCCCCTTTCCCATGGGACTAGTGAAGCACCGTCCGGTCTCTTTCCGTCGTTTCTGCAGAGCCCGATTGGTTCAAGGCGGGACGGGACACCGGCTGTGGCAAGGGCGCTACGAATAAGTGTGTTTACAGCACTGTGCCGATTGTGCCGAGAAGCCACTCTGGGGCAGTCTAGCTTGTGAATACCAGAGGGGTCTGATACGACGCCGCACTTACACTTAAATGAAACCTAGTTGAGAATACCGATGCGGAGGGCTTATGCAAGACAGATTGAACTGTCGTCTAGTTTTGTACCCATCGAAGCTATCGGAAGGGCATTAAGGAATGCGCCAGACCATCTGGTAGACGCGGCTAGCAAGCGGGTCCGATCTATGGGAAAGGCGCATGAAGCTGTCAGGTGTCGGAATTCCTTCTCAAACAATGGGGCTGTCCAACGTTTTTGCAAGATTGTATCCGTTGGAACAGTCAGGTCGAATTTAGTGGTCCAACTCTCTAACGCCGTTCGGTAGTTAAGGTCACTAGTGCCTGAGCGATTTGCCAAATGCTCTGGGATTAATAACGCAGTTAAGTCTTTCGTGCGCGAAACAGATGAACAAAAGGCCGGTATAGATAACTCTTCCGCACGCAAAACACCCAGTCCACTCATCTTGACAGGTAGCGAGGCTTGACGCTAGGCTATGTCAAAGAGCCTGAGGTTAAGGATTTCCTCCAGAGAACTGCGAACTTCTACGTCGAAGACTTTTACGAGGCCGCTTGTATAACACATTGCGCAGCGTAAAAGGAAGTTGATCTTTGGCAACGTCAAACAATGTCGAAGTATAAAGAAGGCGTCGTGCTTCGCGAGTTTTGAGAGCTTTCGGCCTACCTGCTGAAGTTGTGTGATAGCCTATTCCAAGAACATATCGAGGTGAAATCCGGCGCAAAGCGGAGCGCCTAGCAAGTCCGCGGATGACACATCACAGACTTTACGTTTGGCATTATATCAAGTAGAGATTGAATATAGGTACCGCTTTTAGAAATCACTTGGCATTTGTCTGGCCGTAAGAACAATCTAATTTTTGCTCCTTGAGTTCGAATGTGTTCGATATCATTGATTAGAGTAGAAACTTCTCCCCCCATGCAGCAGTCATTCAGATACCAAACAGCTAATGGTGACAAAAGGCTGCGGGTCAGACTGTTGATGGTACGTGAGAACAGGAGAGGACCGAGAGGATCCCCTTGTTGTACTCCCTCTTTTGAATCAATCACATTGTCCTCGAAGAGAAGTGTGCTTGGATAATCGTAGCACATTTCCACGAAATCCTTGATCCACGGGATTTCCTTCTTCACAACCTGAAGGACTGCGCCCCTGCTGATTGAGTTAAAGGCATTTTCGAAGTCTAACTTTACCATCGCTGAATTGCCTACCAAACCGTGATTATCAAAACATCTCGCTGCATGAATTGCGGCCTCGACACCCCAGGCACACCGACGCCAAGTTGATTTGGAAGAAGCATGTCAACCACTCTCTCGGTAGCAAATCTGCAAGCCACCTTAGCAGCTAGCCGGCGGAAGGTACACCCAACAGCTATAGGTCTGACTCCACCGTCCCCTTTTACGAAAGCCAGAAGCTTGGCTCCGCATAATATAGGCCTGATCGAGGTTGCCACTTTACCCGCAAGGATGTTACTTGTTAGCTCACAAATAGATTTCAGTAGTATGTCTCCTGCGACACCACTCGAACGACTAACTAGGTCACGTAGATGAGAAGGACTCGGGCCATCAGCGCCTCCAGCAGAAGACGGTGGCAATGACTGGAGAGCCGACAAGACAGAAGGACCCGAAATAAGTGGACCTAAATCGAGATTTGACCGCGGACGTGCGCAGCTTTTATTATAAAGTAACCGCCGTTCTGGATGTTTGCGACGCAAAAGCTCGATAGTCTGCTTGTCCGCACTCAACAGCTGGTTGTTATCGGCAAGCAGTCGTACCGCTCCACGAATATCACCATCCTCCAACTTTTCAGAAACCTTGTTTCGAAGTTGATCATCCCGGCGATATACAGGTTTAGTTCTTGGTGTACTGATTGTTGTGATTGCCCCTTGATCGTACGACATGCATGCTGACTTTAACGTAGACCCTAGCGACACAGTACAGTTACCTCTGTTCGTTAGTGCCACCCGCAAGACTGATTTCGCGAATCCGAGGAGTTGCATCCATGGGTTATCGTTTAGAGGGCAAGCGTCGACAGCATTTATTAGTTCGACAAGCTTGGTTGCTACTGTGGTCCTCGCTGCACGTGGTATTTGCCGAACCAAACGTACGTCCACGCAAAGTAGTTCCATGCTCGATAACGAACTTTGGAGGCTTGGGAAAGCGGTTGGATTGCCATTGGAGTAGGCAGCTGCTGTATTTAGTTTGTGAATCGTTGGAGGCTTGCCGGAGCCAGGGCAAGTTGAGCCTCGACCGTGCTGCCGAACAAGTCCACTTGCCACAGGCATAAAATCCCGGTAGCATACGAAGCATTGTACTCGTATAAATCCGTTGTAAGAATGTATGTATATTAAATTGTATTTAGACGTTTGTATTTACTTTAGATTGTGTGTTTAAGCTGTAAATATTTTTTGAAGAACTGTTAAGGAAATGAACAATATCCTGAATATCTATATTACATCTTGTTTATTAAAGCTGTTAATTTAAGCCGTCAGATATTGAATAAAATCTTTATCAATAATTATTTATTATTCATCATTTATTACTCATTTAAAAATTAGGTTTAAATGAAATATATTTTTAATTTGTTCAATTAAAACATTTGTAAATTTATTGAGAATAGATACATCTTGCATTAATCCAAATTAATAGATTTTATTTGGACTAAAATCCGAATTAATCCTTGATTGCATTAATCAATACAATCTAAATGCTTATTCGTTAAAATATAAATAATTTATAAATAATTTATGAATATAAATAAATATAAATAATTAATGATAAATTAAAAATTTATCATTAATTAAAAAATTATTTATTTAAATTATTATTTAATAAATACAATCATTATTTTTAATGATTGTATAATTTTTAATGATTTTATATTTTTAATGATTATTTTTAATTTATTAATAATACATCAAGTTATCGTTACTTATAGTTATCATTTTATCGCATATAATTCATTCTTCATTTTAACGCATTATACAATATTATTAAAATTAATAATTTATTAGATTTATTATTACTTATATATTAATATTTATTATATATTAATATTAATATATATTAATATTAAAATTAATAATTTATTAGATTTATTATTACTTATATATTAATATTTGGTTTGTATGATTTGTGTATATGGACCAAGCCGAAAGTCGCAGTGTCAAAATACTCTTTGTCTTTAGTCGATAATCTAATGATCAAAATCAATGGAAGTACATGAGGTCATTGTTGCCAGAAGAATACCTAGAATAGAGTTTGATATCTTTGAGATTTGAATGCTGCGATTAGTTGTGTGGTATTATTATCCGTCCCACATAAGTTTAATTGGCTGAATAATGGAAGCTTGCTTAATAGTTGTGACTTTCTCATTGTATTTAATTCGTTTTTGCAAAGTCAAAACTTGCAACTAGATTTCATATTGAGTTTGAAGTGGTAAACACTAATAATGCACATGTCAAAATAAGTATGCTGCGTTTTATTCCCATATATTCTTAGACAAGCGATATCTAATATCACCTCACTGTATACTTTTAAAGATTGAAATAAACTGATGATAGTTTGCGAATGCGCATACAACCATCACTTTTATGGGTGAACTTTAGTTCCTTATGATAACCTCTATTCCTTATTCGATCGAATGCATAGTTTATTATATAATAAATATATAATAATATAATATGATATGACATATTATAATATAATATAACATATTATATCTTATATAATATGATCTTATCTTATATAATCTAATCTTATATAATCTAATATAATCTAATATAGCATATACTTGTTATACTATATATAGCATGTATTTGGCCTCGCTGCAAGGTTGGGTCGATGTATAACTTTATATAAATATAAATTTTTTAAAATCTTATATCATTATTTATTCTTTATAATTAATTATTAATTATTTAATTTTTTATTTTATTTGTCGAGGAATATGTGCCGAAACCTGATTACATAACCGTTAATCCTAATAAACTCTAATCTTAATTCTGAAACATTGTCTGTTATTTATTAGTCAATTCATAAAAATTGACTTATCTTTTGAATTTTAACCTTATATAAATATAAATTATATTAAATCTTATATGGTTATTTATTTATATTTATTTATTATTTATTATGAATTTTTATTTTTAATTGATGGTGTAAAATACGTAGACTATGTTAGCTAATCTGATTAATAATGAAGCATGTAGATAATTTCCTTCCCTTGCTGGCTAACCTAAAAAAGTTAGCATGTGTGGTGCTAACTTCTCTAAAGAAGTTAGCAAGTTAGAAGTGTGGTGCAGTGCCCCGAATCGGACTCCTTGATCTCAATAAGATAGGTATTGCAGTTTGTTTATATAAGTTTAGCAACAACCGTCATAATATTTGAACAGACGATCATGGCAAATCATTAAGTTTGCATTACAATATAAGCTATGCAAAAATTCAAATTTCAATTGATATTTGCCTAATTTTAGCAGCTTTTGCTGCGTAAAAATTCAAAAACTCGTCACGTCTTTTTGGGTATTTCTGTCATATACCACTTACTTCGGCTGATAGTTTTTCCTTTGCAGCAACTATTCAACAGGGCTCTACAATTTCTTAGCGATCTTTTCATAGTCTTTTTTAAAATATGTATGGAAAAATTTTATTCTTTAGTGGCTGATAACAATTGAGTGTTTTATACTGAAGGTTATCGTGATTTCAATTAATTTTTCTTATAAAATATGCATTAATACTTTCTTCATTGAAAGGCATTGAAATACCAATTAGTAAAACAGGGAGGAAAGAGAGGTATATTCTCTCGATAGTATATTTTCAAATTCAGACAATAAAAACTGTAGCATATAGTAGTTTCCTGTTGTAAAGAAGTACATTTAGTGAAACGTACCAAAAAAATTTAACTGTAAAAATCATTTCTTTGAAAAAGTAAAGATAAGCGCATTCAAGAAAGCGAAATGAATCACACTGACTCTAGTCTGTATTGCGATTACACAATCAACATTTCAGCAATGGAGATGTAAAATAAGGAATTGAGTAATTTTCGCCAAAATCCCCAAAGGTTTATTTCATTTAAATAATGAGATAGACGAGGATCACTAATTATTGTCTACATATGTAATTTGCCTTTGTATGTATTCTCTATTTACTACATTTTAATAGTCTAATCGTTGGCATAGTCTAATCGTTGATAAATGCTTTCTTGAAAAAACTAGCTGAAATATATAACTTCAGTACAATTTAACTTCTTTTCAATTGTACTACAGTGATTTTTTATATACATTTTAATAAATGTATGTAAGTTATATATACAATTAAAAGCATTATAAATAATTTACTTGTAAAACATGCAAGCCAGACGCGAAAGAATGACGAATGCCGTTTCGTCATCACAATGACTAATCAGTGCCAGATCCCTCCCACTACTGGATACAGAAAAGGACTGGCAATTTTATGCCAGTATTTAACTGAAACTATTTAAGTCTACGTATTTAATATAATTATAAAAAACATAATAATGCTAAATCAAAATTTAATAATTTAAAATAAAATAATAATTGTTTTAAGATTTTTTAAAATTTAAAGCAAGTTAAAATAAAATAAATTGAAATTTAAAATAACAATCACTTTTTATGAATTGACTAATAAATAACATACGTTGTATCATAATAAGAATTAGAGGTCATCTGGAGGAACTGCTATGCTATCAGGTTTCTACCATATTCCTCGACCCAACATAGCAGCAAGGCCAAATTCGTACTAATGACGTATTTCCTCTGATGAAAATTTTCAGCTGTCACGTGTAAACGGTAAGATAGAATAAACATCATCAAAGTTTATTTCTAAAAATTGAAGTGGGTGATGCTCAGTAATGTACGCAAGGGTGGATTTGAAAGGACACTTCCAGAAGCTGATGTCGAATCCGAGTACGGCTCTAACAATCAATATTTAATGTTTTGATCACAAAGCCGGGAGTCTTCAAATATAATCACGCGATTTTAGTTATCCGATATTTGAGTATTTGGATGTTCGCGCGTGATTTAATAAAAATAAAATATTTAAATTTAAAATGAAGTTTTACTTTTATGGATTGACTAATTATGTTAGATGTTTTAAATTATCTCGAAATTAAAATTAAATTATCTCTGAAACGGTTTTAGAAGCGTAAGATAACATCGACCTATTCACTAAGCATTCTTCAAATAATTCCAGTATAAAAAATACTAAATAGTAATTACTTCGAATTTATAATTAATATAATTTTAGAGTAATTTCGTCAAAAATAATAATTTAATAAAACTGTATATTCATAACGCCAGAGTACTAAATATTTTTCTTACTTTTAAATACTAAATATAATCTCTTGATTTTATTACAAAAACAAATTATTTGTTTCTAATCGAAATAAACTGGTTTTCCCTAATTTACTTATTTGTAATATATTATTTATTTCTTGTATTATCAATCAAGTACCTATTATAAGTGTATTATTGTAGATTACATAATTACGGTAATTATTCAAATTTTATAGTTTAAATATGCATCTGTGTGTTATGTTAAATCTGTTATGTTAATGATTGGTTAACTTTAATAATTAACTTTAATTATTAAACATTTACTTTTATAATTTTGCTTCTGTCACTCATTTTGACAAATAGATAAATAATAATATAAAATATTATATATTTGAAACTCTTATTCCTCAATTATCTTTATCTTAAAGAAAATTAAGGAATAAAATATATAAATTATCTTAAATAAATCTTATTTATCTTAAATAAATTTTATCTTATTATTAAATATAATATGATAATATAATAAAATTAATAAGTTAATAAAATTATAAACTTAAATTACTTATAAAAGTAATTAAATAAGTAATTAAAAACGCTTATTTTCATTCTAATGTGCGTGAATTAATCACTCTAATGTGTCTGTTCATAAGACATTCTTTAAATAATTTAAGTATCAATGATAATTAATAAATAATTATTATTCATTAAAAGTAATTTTATCAAAAAATAAAAATCCCTTTTTATTTTTTGATGAAATTCATCTTTTTATTTATAGCAAAAAGCAATCTACATAATCGATCAGGCGATAATTAATTTATCTTAATTACCAAGATTACGATGTCGAGACCTATATTCATTACATACCCAATGTGATTAATGGAAATCATCACATTGAACATTTCACTATTTAAAGTATTTTTTCATTGCAAAAAGTCTATGCAATGCATTTAGTGTATGCTTGGGCGACGAGTCGTGATTTGGACAGTTGCAGGATGTTGCACTGCCGTTTTTCTGCAAAGAATGTATCCTATGTCAAGAAATAAATAAATTTAGTTTTCTCGAAGGATCACAAAATGCTTATTCGCCAAATATTTTATCAGCATTTCTACAACATCTCCACAATGTTATTTTATTTAAAGGTGAACATACCCTATTTTCTTTAATACATTTTGTGTATCTAATAAAGTGATATTTATACCACTTTTAAAATTAATTTTTTTTGATAATTTATTATTGAATAAATGCTATATATTATCATTTTGATTTCTATATGTTATTTAGATTTATTCTAGTGGTACAAATATTGTATCGCATATAAGAGGTAAAATAAGCTAAAATGTCTTGTTTAATGTTTTAATTTTACCTTAAACATTACAATTTTAACCTTATGTCTTCATTGTTCCCATTTTCTAGAAGATTAAATTTCTAAACAGAATCTAACAAGTTTTGTTTAACAACTTGTCTTTGTAAATTTTCAATTCACATATTTGATCTAGGAAATGAAAGAAATGTGAAATTATTGATTTTTTGATGTGAAGATTATTACGTTATTATTATAAATATTAATAATTATAATTATATTTATATTTATTAATATTAATCAATATTGTTACGTGTTATTTATTGCTAGAACACGGAAAGTCATGTTTGACTGTAAATAATAGAAAGGCCGCTGTAAAACTTGCTATTAAAGCTGTTTCGCGTAATAAACATTAAAATCATTTTTTAGGAAAATGAAAGTTGCACAATTGAAGTTTA
This sequence comes from Pomphorhynchus laevis, assembly GCA_012934845.2. Lineage (NCBI taxonomy): Eukaryota > Metazoa > Acanthocephala > Palaeacanthocephala > Echinorhynchida > Pomphorhynchidae > Pomphorhynchus > Pomphorhynchus laevis. Next base: position 165,438 of record WNNJ02002141.1, on the reverse strand, counting down.
AGAGCAAAAGAATAATGGGAGACAAGAGTCTTATTGAAAACATTTTCCAAAGGGTGATAGAACAAATACTTGTCCAAATTTTAAGAAATTCATGTCCGAAAATCATGCCACTTTTGTCAGCTTTGAAATTATTAAAGTAATTCAAAATTTAAAATCCTTTTCAATTAAATTTATTATTGAAAGTCTATATTAAACAATACGATAGTTTTTTACGTACATTTCTTTTTTTTAAATAAATAGAAATTAATTTTTCATTTACAAAAGTGAATTAGAACACTTACAGCTATTTGCTCTTTGTCGACATGAACAGGTCGGTACATGTATGCAACATGGCATTTTTTGTAAATAACAATCAGATATTTTAAAAAGCCTTAAAAAGGGTTAAATTCACAATTCTGTTTCAGTCGTACGGCTGTTGTACATCCATTCTTGTAATGCGGATACTCGATTTGATAAACGGTCTTTTTCGCGGAAGGGGTTATCGTAGTTTTCGTTTTTTTACAATCGCCTACATTTCTTTTTTGCCATTGGTAAAATATGTCTTTTTGTATTTTCTGCTACAGATGTGTTTCGGGAGCAGTGTGTATCAAAACAGCTATTTATACTGTACTGCGATGTTTTTCTAACATTCATTCAATTGCTATCGGCAATTGTATGGAGTGTACATTGAATTCAGCTAAGGGCAGACAAAAAAAACAACCAAAATGAAGGTACATTACAAAGTAGGAGGAACATTTGCCTATGCAGATTGCTGTTATTATCGCTTGATAAAAATTGAAACCTGCTTAATGTCGCCAGCATTTGTTTTTTAATACACAAAGCAGATTATCAAAGCATTAATCCGAAGATTTTGTTCCTTCACTTATAAAATTATCGTGTTCATCTTGCACAATGTTTGCTTATTTTTATTGTAAAGCAGTCAGTCAAGATTCTTAAAATCAACAAATTGCAAGTTCTACACCTGCACACAAACCTTGCATACACCTGTAATTATATCAATATGACAATCGTTCAATTGCCTTTATCAATTGTTAAAAATACGTATATTTTTATAATCATTGATATTTTCTGTAATAAATACTAAACCCACAATCTTATTCCGTTTCAAATATATATTATTACAGGAACGAAGAAATATCCTTTATTTGATAAAAATTCTATATTTCGATGGCTCCTGCTATCATCATCAAGATTACAAACATTTGAAACATTTTTTGTAATCCTGATGATAGCAGGAGGTATCGAAATATAGAATTTTTATCAAATAAAGGATATTTTCTTTTTCGTTCCTGTAATAATAGATATTTCCTGTATACACATTTATCTAGAAATTAATATCAACAGTGACTTTCTTTAGATAAAATCTGATCACTTTAATGAATCTTAACTAGTTATACAACTACAAAATTAAATATATCGATCTAAAATACAGCATCAACAACCGGTGACGTTATATTAATCTGGAAAAATTGCTCTGAAAGAATTATGCTTCAACTTTTATTTTACAACACGGCAGGAAATTGACTAAAACCTGTAATGCTTTTTAAAAACTTCTTAACCCGGAATGCGCCTACCACAGACGCCTAGTCCCGATGGGGCATTTCGATCTTAGTATATTCATCACTACAGGGTGATCTCAGTGTGGCCATGTAGCTACACAACTTTGACATTACTTGAGGCTTAGTAAACTTCTGAAAGGAAATCGCTATGCGCACGCTTCTTTACCTGTGGCTAGCCTTACATCTGGTCCGCTTTTGCTAAGCAGTGGTTTCAGAGGACAACACGTGTGCTATCGCTCCTTCCTTCATCAATTTACTAAGGTTGCTGAACAAGCAACACATGTTTGAATTCAACTGTAGCATAAAGCACGAGCAAAAGCTCTAGCGCAGATGCTAAACTACATCACTCCACATAAAAATGAATACATCAGCAACAACTGGTGGCGTTATATTAATCTGAAAGAATTACGTTTCAACTATTATTTAACAACATGACAGGAAATGAACTAAGCATGTAATACTTTTTAAAACTTCGGGAAGTTTAACCCGGAATGCGCCTACCACAGACGCCTAGTCCCGATGGAGCGTTTCGAACTTAGTATACACTAGCATACAATAGTATACTAAGGTTGAGTATACTCGTTTACACTAGTATATTAAGATCGAGTATAGTACTAAGTCGAGTGTAGTGATATACTTAGTATATCACTACAGGGTGGTCTCGGTGTAGCCTTGTAGCTACACAACTTCGACAGTACTCGATCCTTAGTAAAACTCTGAAATGAAATCGCAAAGCACAATACTTCCCTTGTTTCCATTGCTACGTCTGGTATCATTTGTATAAGAGTGGCTTCACAGGGCAGCATGTGGCTATCACTCCTTCCTTCATCAATTTACTAAGGTTGTTGAAATCTTCGGCGTTATCAGTCAAATTTTCTTTATTAACAAATTAAATACAATTTTAAGCATTTTGTACTGCCTATTTTTAATTTTTCTAAATTTTAATTTTCTAAACTATTTTTATTTTTAATTAATGTCCTCTGTTAAGATATAAAAAATCACATTTTGATTGTAACAACATGACTCCGCCGGTTACATCTATTAGGGTTTGGTTTTTAAGCTGGTGTTTACCATCTCAATCGTTTAATCATTACAATTTTTATCATTAGATATAACTATCGTTTTATGAATCAATAGAAATGCATCCGAGTCTATTTTAAAACCCCGTTCTTAAGCAAACAATATTATCATATTTTTAATACTACATGAAGGGGAAATTTTTTCATGCTTTCGCAATATCTTTACGGTATTTGTATGCTATACACTAATAGTTATTTATTTTAAAATAATAATATAAAAACTAATTTTAATTTTTAATTTTTAAAATATTTATAAGTAAGAAATAATTAACATAATTATTTAAAAATTAATAATTAACTTTTTATGGTAAGATCGAAATTGGCGAGTCTCTACTATAAAATTAACATGCAATTTCTTTGGACAAATTTAATATATCGTATTTTTCATTTTAATCTGCCAAGTCGAATGATCGAGTGAAATACTGGCTGTTTGCCGTGTATCGGTATTTGAAATTATCAGATTACCAGATTATTCGTAATAAATATTTAAGTGACAATTTTATGCTTTCGCAATATCTTTACAATATTCGAACGGAAAACGTTAATTAAGCATATCAAAAAAGTATTCTGTTAATTAATAGATAGTATTTAACTGGAACTAAGAAGAAAATATTTCCATTCGAAAGCTCCTGCTATCATCAGGAATACAAAAAAATGTAAAATTATTTTGTAGTCAGATTATGAAGAAAGGGCTACTGTAATTTTTTTAATTTTTTGTAATTTTTTAAACAAAGGGAAATATGTTCTTCTTCGTTTCAGTAAAATACTATCTAATCTAAAATGGAAGGAGATTATGGGTTTAGTGTGTTCTATTAGTTAATTAATATTTATAAATAGACACATGTTTTCAAATATTAAATACTTTTAATACTATGTTAGTACTTTTATTAAGACATATAATGAATCTAGAGTAGTGTTTGAAGTCTAACTTAAAAACTAATGCAAATAATATAACCGAATCAACTCAATGAAACCATAAAGTATTTTTTAAATTCATTTTTTTATATTATTATTCAAATATTTGTTCACCCTCTATGTATTATGAAGATAAAATTTATTATTAGCAAGTATTTATTAGAATGCGCGTTTAAGTTGAATAAAATAACGTCTTCTTTACGCCGAATAAATTTTCAGTGTATTTAAAATATGATTCCGCGAACCAATTCTTGAAACTTAAATTGCTACATTTCAGAAAAATTAAAACAAGTAATTCGATAGCAAGTAATTAATATTTAAATAATTAAATAATTATATCAATAAATAAAATTAAATTTTTAAATTATTTTATTACATAAAAAGAATTTATTACTATCTAATGGCGTCTCTCGACGATGGGGAATAGCAACGACAGTATTGAAAAGGGAAAATCGTTCTATCCTACTATTAACTTCAAAGTGAGTCGATTTCAAAAGATTAAAATTTGACAGTTAGCTGAATTAGAATAAGTTCAAGTTAAACAACTGCCGGCAGATAATACAAATTCAACGAGCTGGTCGTTCGTGTACTGCGATGAAAATGCTAAAGAATGTATCGTGGTAGCCGTGTATTTTTAGACAAATAGTGTTTAGTCGATATCGGATCTTTCCAGTTTTACTATAGATATAAAGGTGTTAAAGATATAGATCAATAAAAGATTGCTTGATTCGTTGCTGACATGATATCTGGGCGCATACGTTGTGGTGAGTTTTAAATATATCCCAAAGTGATTAAGAGCTCAAAAGAAGGATAGAGAGATGTTAAATATACTTGAGCCATATTTGTATCATTCGAGATAGTCACCAAATCGTCAAAGCACGAAACGATTGCAATATCATCTGTACCATAGCCAAGAGTTTTGTGAAGGTCAATCAAAAATAAGGAAAATAACAAGGACCTGATCCGACCACCTTGCGTTACTCCCTTGTCAACCGAAATGTCCTTTGAGGTGTTAAGTCCATAAAAAATCCGTAAAGTGTTTGGTTGTAATATTTGATAAATAAGATGGAAAAAAGTTCCGTAACGTTAGCCGTATTATAAATTTTGTTTAGTAAATAACAATCTATTGTAAAAACATCTGTATCGAATTCCACTATCCGTCCGTAAATATATCACAGATATGGCGATAATCTATACAATGTTGTGTATTAGAAGGGCTAAAAACTTTCTACTCAGACACGGAATTTCTTTTCAGCATGTACAATTTTTACATTATTCATTTGGAAGCAGTATTTTCTTCATTTTTAATTTTTGAAATGGTTTTTAACAATCGACATCTAATGGAGTGATGATTGTCGGTACCTATACGCCCAACAAAGCTACAAGTTTTTTGATTTATCATCTTTTGAAGAAACAGAAATGGTAGAAAAATATTATATTCTATTAAGAAGGAACCATATATTATTAGATTAAAGTTAAATGAAGAATCTGAACATAAGAATGGTTAAACAAACATACAGAATGGATAAAGTCTCTAAACAGAAAACATATTGTATTCGAAATTGTAAGAGATAAAACATGCCATATTATGATAGCGTTATCTAAAATGGACTGGAAAAGAAAATGTCTGCATGCTGGAGGAAACGATCTCGATTTTACAGTTATTTCTCTTGAGGTTACGGGATTCTTAAAAATGATTCAGGATTTGTTGCAAGAGAGGTATTAATCAAACTTCGTGAACAATATAAATGCTCATTGGTTATAAGGCACAAAGACATCGGGAAACAAGCATAAAACTATGTATTAGTTAGTAGGAGTTTATGTAGGGGGATATACCAGCGTTAGGACACCAGGAACTTAAATTGATAATATTTGAGCAAGAACAAACATTGGAAGTATCAACAATGCTTTAAATGTCAGAGATGGGGACATTTTTCAGCGATGTATGTGGACGGAGTTAGATGTGTTCAATATGCTGGGACTTATGAATTTTCGGGATGCGGGAACTGAGCAATTTAAATGTTCTAATTGCGTCGGTAACTATAAAGCATACTCACAAGACGTAGAGCTTTTCATTAAATCAGTACAAAATAATAGAATAATTAATGATAATTGAATTCAACTAATGCAGATGTGGGAAAGAGTGAAAAAATATTTACAGTTACTAATTCAAATATACTACCTAACAATATTACGAGATTGGAAGAAACAATATTGGAACAAGACAAAATTATAGAACAAAAAATTGATATGGAAAAAATCAAATAAAAAATCAATATGGTAATGGAAGGGGAGGAAGAATCGCATCACAGACAGGAGAAAACGGAAAGAATCTGAATGAATACTTGGATGATAGGACGGAAGTATCAAAAGAGTAAACAGCAAAACAAAGGATATTGACGAGATGTTGAAGAAAACCTGAAAGGCTTTTACCAGATGAAATAAATGGATACTTAACATTTGAATATGGTTTTTAACAGAAGTTTTACTTCTTTAAAAAGATAAAACAATTTGACTTTAAGAAGTCAGAGGAAATTCAGATATGGCCTTCAAAGATGCAACTTTTTGATTACGCTCTCCTCCTTAGCTGCGCGAAAGACGGAAAAATAAAATAAAACTAAACTAGAATATAGCAATACAGAAATTAGGGGAACGTTCTAATATGCTCATTATCAATACAAAAATTTACTGACAATGATATACCTTAAAGTTACAGGATTCTTAAAAATGATTCAGGATTATGTTGCAAGAGAATAATTAATCAAACTTCGTGAACAATATAAATGCTCATTGGTTAGAAGTTATCATAATCAATACAAAAATTTACTGACAATGAAATACCATAATTATAGACGTGTATGTCCATAAACATTATTTAACAAAGGACAACAGAAAGAGGCTATATTGGACTTAGCAATGTTCAATGCTAAAGATTCAAAAATTACTTTAATGTGAGATAGGAATTTGCACGGTTGTTGACATTAACGGTGTCCATTACATTGAAGACCATTAAGTTTAATTGAGAACAGGTATAACAAAAGTTTTGGAAGATATAGGCTTAGGGAATATTATATATAGGCTTAGGGAATAAGCCTATATATTTATTCGTACCAAAAAAAATGTGTTGAGAAATTACTTTTTGATTATATCAATATAGGAGAATTAATCAAGGTCTGGCCATCTAAAGCCAAGCTACCATCTTCTAAAGTAGGTAAAGTCATATATGCTTTTGACTTCTCTGCAGCATTTGGCAATACCACTCATGAAGCCATTAAAAATGGTCTTAAAATGCTGGAATTCATGGCGATCCTGGTTAGAGAATTATAGAAATTATAAAAATACGAACTTTCTCTTTGCGAAACAGACCATAATTTAAAGCCAGATTGATAAGATGTGTGACACAGGGATCGACTATTTCACCTATCTTGTTTATTGTGTCGATAAGCAACATTACAAAATATCTTAATAATAGAAATGAACAAGTGATTAATTATGTCGATGGTATAGCATTATTCTTCAGAAGAGACACAAACAACACAAAGTTTGAACGAAGAATTAAACATTATCTAAATTGAAAAATAGAAAGAGCACAAAGGTGCGGCTTGATATTGAACGAAAGTAAGTGGAAATTCTTATTCTGTAAATGCAAGAAAGCTTTATTCATCCCGATTGGCTCATCTATAAACAACGTTTTAAGTTGACAAACCAAAATGGTATAAGAATAGTGTCACTACAGTGAGCCAGTAATGCGCAAATTTTAGAGAGGAAACTTATAAATCGACAAAAATAAACTAATAAAGAAGATTTTCTTAATCACTAACAACCAATAAATAACTAAAAAATAGAAACAGTCATGAAACTAACAGGTCAGAAAAGTCAAAGACAATCCATTTCCTAGTCTTCCTACATTACGGCCTTAGGTCCAATGGGATCTGAGCCCTCCAACCAGTCCAACACGCCGCCTTCCGATTAAACCACCCGGGGTCTTTCACCCCCCCCCGAAGAGTCCAGTCGAGGCGAACTATACTGGGTAAACAAAATACGAGGAGCTTGAGAAACCTTAGCCTTTGCTCTAGAGGAAGTCCTCTAGAAAATAAGACTAATCCCGAGATAGCCCAAGTACCCTATATGCGCACTTGGGTTTTCTCTTTCAATGTCAGATTCTAAGCCCGTTTTAGGGTCCACCTAGCTCTCTTCAGGATACGTTTAAGTCTATCCATGCCAGCTTTCGCCGACCAGTTCACCGTAACGGCAAACCCCAAAAAATAAACTGCTTCCTTGAAAAATATCCAAAAAGTGTGATATTTAAACACTTACCGAGACCTTTAAACTGCGTGGCCGCTTTTAATGCAAATTGCCAACAAGTTTTCTTCTGTTTTATTTTTTCCAAATCTGGACATTTGGTTATCTTTAACAATTGCCTAAAGTAATTTCGATGTAGTATACTGAACATGGTTTTGTGTATTTTTGAACTGAAACGTGGTTTCAGTTCAAAATCTAAAGGTACTGTTTACTCTAGCGTATTAGAATGCTTTCCATTTTCCTTTAAGTTACATCTTATATGTTGATCATCCAGATCAGCATTTTATCATCTAGATAAACTTTCATTTCATTGTGTAATAAATTAATATGCTCAGATTAATTTTTATTTAGCATTTGTATTAATAAATTCAATTATTAATACTCAGTTACTTATCAGCCTAAACTTGTAGTTACCATAAAGGATTTAATAGAATTGGTACTGTCTTTTTCTTAAATATAATTTTCTCAGAAAAAATACATTCGATTATATTAAATAAAAGATATTATATTAAAATAATATTGTTTTATAATATAATCAGAAGGATGCGGAATACTGTGACCATCAAAATATATCGTTTACAGCAATTCTTGCAGACAATTTGTGAAAAATAAAATTTAAGTTGGGAGTAATTTGTGGAAATAATTATCTTATGATAGTGTAAACACATGAAATAGACACATTTTATCTTATGATGAAATAGACACGTTCTTAGCTACTTGTTATTGACAATATTGACATGAATTGTTTAAAGAAATACTTCTAAAATTGATCTTTGAGGGAAATGCAGATCAACGATTACTGAACGTATTACTTTTATATTGCAGGATATCTAAAACTCAAGAATAAAATTGATTAGAATTCAACGTTTTGCAACATCAAAATGTTATTAAGTGTAAAGTGAAAACGTAAATAACGAAATTTTGGGAACTAGTAAAACATTCACTAATATAAAATATGATTTAATATATTATATTTAATATTGTTTATAGTTTTTGACACATAATATATTTATACATATTTGCATAATTACAATGAGGGTTTAATATATTAAAATTGAATTGAAAAAAGACTCTTAATGTAAATTGAATTACAGGAATGTTATAGTTATTTTATTAATAAATTTATAAATTAAAAATTATAATTATTAAATATAATATAGTATACACCCATGCATACCATATAATATAAAATATAGTACATTAAATAATGAAATTTTAAGAATTGCAACAATATGTAATGATATTGGCTTTCTTCAAAATCATTTAAATAGTTTAATAGCTCCATATTTTAAACTAGGTTACTATAAAAATAACATCAAACAGAAAATAGTACAATATAAAAATCAGCACAATAATATTAAAAATAAATTTAAAATCGTCAGCTGGAAATTTAAAGTTTGAAACTAATAAAACAAATATTGATATTTAAAAATAAAACGTGTTCAAATGGGAGGTAATAGTAGCCTAATTATAGTTGTTTAATTTTTAAGCTTTATAGAATATGAATTTGTTCATAACTGTTTAAAAAATAAATCAAATTATATAAAATTATATGAAATATATGTTTCGATACATTGATGATATATGTGTATTTAATTCTAATAATTTTTATTCAATAAGAGAAAAAATTTATTCAGAAAGCCTTATTTTTAACAAAACCAATATTGATGATAAAGAAGATGTATATTCCTAAATATATTCCTAGATAAAGGAATATATCTAGATATGAACATTAAATTAACATTAACTAAAACTACTATTAATTTATATCGTAAAGATGAAATATTTAAATTTACAAGAAACATTTTTATATGAGCATTCATCATAAATATAAACATTAAATGTTTAAAAAATAAATCAAATTATATAAAGATATGAAATATATGTTTCGATACATTGATGATATATGTGTTTTTAATTCTAGCAATTTTTATTCAATTAGTGAACAAATTTATCCAGGTAACCTCATTCTTAACAAAACCAATATTGATGACAAAAAAAGTATATATCTTGATATAAGCATTAAATTAACATCAATTAAAACTACTATTAATTTATATCGTAAAGACGACATATTTAAATTTACAATAAACATATTTTTGCATAAACATTTATGCATACCATTTATTCAGGCTCACTGCTGATGAGGTCCACCCACGCTGATTGTAGTGTACAGTGATGTTGATACGATTCAAACAACCACAAGAGGATAATATCAAACCGCCTAATGAAGAATTAGTAACAATATTGGCTTTCTTCAAAATCATTTAAAAAATTTAATAGATGAATATATTAAATTAGTTTACTATAAAAATATCATCAAACAGAAAATAGTAAAATATATAAATCAACACAATAATATAAAGAATAAATTTAAACTCTTAAGTGGCCAATTTTTATGGATGGATAATAAATAATATACTTTGCATTAGAATAAGATAGTAGATAGTTTTATCAGAGGAAATACATCATTAGCATGTATTTGGCCACGCTGCTATGTTGGGTAGAGGAGTTAGGGGCCGAAACCTGATAATATAGCAGTTCCTCCTGATGACCACTAATCCTTATTCTGATACATAGTTTGTTATTTTAAACTAGTTACTATTCAGTTACTATTTACAAACAGAAAATAGTAATATATTTAAATAAGCATAATCATATTAAAAACGAATTTAGCATAATTCATTTATATAATTTTATTTATACATTTTAAATTGAGACATTTGAAATGTTTATAATTAAACATATTTATATATTTAATTATATTATTAAAATAAAACAAAATTATCAAACGTTTCAATTATAAAAATATTATTGATATCAATTTAAACTCCTAAGTTGAAATTTTTATGAATGGATAGAAAATAATATACTCAGTATAAGAATAATGAATTAAGCTGGATAATCAAGTTACATAAAAGGAAACACATCATTAGCATGCATTTGGTCAACTGTATGTTGGATTGAACAACAAATGCCGAATCTGATAATATTGCAATTCGTCTTGATCAGTTCTCATCTTTATTAATAATAAAGATGATAATAATATATTATTCTAATATTGATTTGCTCATACAAACACTTGGTTATAAATTTCTAATTCTAAGATTAAGAAAATTCCGTTTTATAAATTTATAGTACAAAATATGTAGCCTAAGATATTTGATTTGATTTGTTCTACTGACATGTTTTTGATTTGTGAACTTTGTAAATTATCCATTTAATAATATACATTATTCATTTAATAATATACATTATTCATTTAATAAATGAATAATTTTATGACAAGTTAAACGATCTGATATTTTTATTTTATCTGATTTGTTCTACTGACATGTTTTTGATTTGTGAACACTTTCCATAGAAACTTTCCACTTAAGAGTTTAAATATATTTTTAATAATATTGTGTTGATTTATATATTTTACTATTTTCTGTGTAATTTTATATTTATACTAAACTAGTTTTAAATATGCATCTATTAATTTTTTTTCTGTTTTTGAAGAAACCAAAAAATTTCATTATTATGGTAATTTTTTAAAATTTCATTATTTAATGTTTTATATATTTAATATATTTAATGTATTGTATTTAATAAAAATATGTCGATCATCAGTAAAAAAACTCGCTAGCATGTAAGAGTCTTTTATTACTAAGAAAATTAGTATTACATATTATGGCCATTTTAAAATATAATTTAATGTATTATATTTTATAATCTATGGTATGCATGAGTGCTCATGAAAAAATATGTTATTTGTAAATTTAAATATGTCATCTTTACGATATAAATTAATAGTAGTTTTAATTGATGTTAATTTAATGTTCATATCTGGATATACACCTTCTTTATCATTAATATTGGTTTTGTTTAAAAAACAAGGATACATACCTTGTTTATTATCAATATTATCATGTCAATATTATACTATTAATATTAGGAAGCTGACTGGTGAATATACGTCATTAAAATGACGTATTAATTAGATTTACAAAGAAATATAGCCCAAAATATTGCTTAAGCAATAATTTTTTAAATTGAATCGTTAAAAGATGGTTTCAACTAGTCAGCAATAGATGATTTTGTTACTTTCAGGAAGCACGATAATGAACTTTATAATGCATATTAAAAACGAAAAACGAATTCGAGTATGTCATTCAAGCAATATTGAAGGAGTTATACAAAGAAATTCTAAATAATATGACTATCATATGATCACATCTTTACAAATAATCCAAAAAATGCAAATTTTTTCACAAGTCAGTATTACATTAAATTATAAAATAATTATTTAGGTCGTCATTATTGCATCGACTAAAATGATATTGAATTCAACAAAATTATAGCAAATTATGTTTAAAAATTAAGGTTATAATATCCGTTTTAATTTTGAAGATTATTCAATACTTTGATTAACATGAAAATCAAAAATTGCATTGCTATTGCTACGAAGATCTTAAAATACGTCTCAATTTAAAATATTTTCTTTGAAAATATTCAGCTAATGATTTTTAATTTATTTTTAATATTTGTCTTTTATATATTTTACTATTTTCTATTGATGTTATTTTTATAGTAACCTAGTTTAAAATATGTATCTATTAAATTATTTAAATGATTTTGAAGAAACCCAATATCATTACAAATTGTTGCAATTCTTAAAATTTCATTATTTTAATGTATTATATTTTATATTATATGGTATGCATGAATGCTCATGCAAACATATGTTTCTTGTAAATTTAAATATGTTATCTTTACGATATAAATTAATAGTAGTTTTAGTTAATGTTAATTTAATGTTCATATCTAGATATACACCTTCTTTATCATCAATATTGGTTTTGTTAAGAATAAGGCTTTCTGGATAAATTTGTTTACTAATTGAATAAAAATTATTAGAATTAAATACACATATTTCATCAATGTATCGAAACATATATTTCACATATTTACATAGTTTAGATTAAGTTTTTACACAGTTATGAACAAATACATATTCTATAAAGCTTAAAAACATGTCAGCTATAATTGAGCTACTATTACCACCCATTGGAACACCTTTTACTTGTTCTAAATATAGATGTCCCTACTTTTAAATAATTTTGATTTATCAAAATATTTAAGGATTCTATTAATTCAATTTTATTCATATATTTATAAGCTTAAAAATAAGCCAGCTATAATTTGGCTACTATTATCTTTTTTTAAAATAAAACAATCTAAATATATTATCCATAATATATCATCAATATATCATCAGTATTTTTTCCAATAAAAAACTTTTATTCTTCTTCTGTATAATTAAATATACCAAAGAGCTTTTTAAAAATTAAAAGCTTTTTGTACTATTATAAAAGCTCTCTATACTATTATAGTGATAGTATAAAAATGAGACTATTACCATATTTTAATTTAACATTGTAGTACCTCAAATAATAAAAATTATTAACATATTCAGTAATTATTATCATCTTCAGTAATTTTCTGAATTGTTTTATTTGACATTTCGCTAATCTCTGTTAGCATCTGCAATAAATTAGGTAATTATGAAAATGATAGCAGAGTTAGCGAAAATCAAATAAACTCTTCCCCTTTTTGATCCAGCTCAATTACTAAGAAATCTATTAAAAAATCAATTACTAAATAAGCTTTGATCCAGCTCTTTCTTAATTACTAAGAAAGAATTACTCTTAATACCTTGAAATTTGTTTGCACTGGTACGTTCTCTTTGACGTTTATTCTTGAACCAGTTATTGACTTGTGTTATAGTCATTTCTGTTGATTTGGCAAGCATCATCTTCTCTTCAATTGAAGGGTATCTATTAGAATCGTAGGCGTTAGACAGCAATAAAATACTAGCTTTTTTTACACTGTAACGAATATCATCACCGTCCCATATTGTCTCAGGAGGAGGGTATTTTTTCCTGATGCGATATTTGTCCACCGATCCTAGATCTCTCATTTTCAGCATTGCTATTTCCTTATAATGCATATCATACCACCATTTTCGCAATGTTTGATGTATAGCTTTATCAAATGAAGTTGTTTCTTTAATCACCGATTTGAATCTAGTAAACTTATTTGAACTAAGCAGCATATATGCATGAACAAACGGAAATTCTTCTATTTTGAAATCTTGGATTGACATGATAAAGCTTTTCAACTTAGAAGAATCATCCATTTTTATTAATAAATTACATATACAGCATACATTCGTTCTATTTAATGAAATGCATAGTCCTTGACGTACACGCCACATCAAAACAGAACCATCCTCACATGTCATCCAAAGAGACGGTGTATAATCCGATGACCGCTATTTGTAGCAAAATTCATTTTAATCAATTCTTATACTGCACAACTTAGTTGGATATTTCTGTCCCATTGATATCATCTTGCCTTGGATTTTAAACTTCATATAATTGTCATGGCTTAACAACTGATTGAAAATATCTTTACATTGTTTTTCTATTCTGAAAGTTTATAATTACTAGTTACTGATAATTCACATTTTATAGTAATATAGATTGCTTTCATTGAACATATCAAACAATTTTTTTTCTAAATACATTCTTTGTATCGTTCTTGCGTCGGTATTACTTATTAAAACGCTGTGATTTTATCGTTGGACGCTAAGACAAATTATATACAGCAATATTTAAATGAGTCAAAAATTAGGGAATTATAAAATACATTTAAAAATGCTTATATTTATAGAAGATACATTATGCATTTCTCATTTAAACAGTTAACTAAAAGCTTATTTGGATAGTAGAAGTAAGGGCAAATTAGCAGTTATCTAATAAACACTGTAGTTGGATATTAGTAGTTTAAGCAAATTAACAGTTTCACTTCGTAGTTAAATAGTGTAAAATTGTGTTTAACAGTTTTGTATTGAAAATTAAAACAAAAAAGGTAAAATGCATTCAATTAGATTTAATGTAAGTCTAGCTAGTTAATATAAAACAGAGTATGCAAAATATTATATAGTTTTAAAAGAGATCGAAAGGACTAAATACAAGGTGAAATATAATATGGTTTTGTAAACGAGCGCAATTACATAAGTAGCACTAATGAATAAAAGTAAATGAGTTAGTTTGAGATATAAAAGTGAGTCATAATAGCAAACAATAGAGCTTTTAGTGTCAAAGTGAAAAATGGAAAGAAAACAATGAGAATGAGTCAAATTGAGAGTTGGTATATTTCTATAAATTGAAATAACTGTTGGCTAAAATATTTATAACAAACAAAAGTAAAGTCAAGTGTAAAGCAATCAGCTTAAAATGTATTATAACCCATACCAGCAAAGTTATCCTCGATATGGTAGCAATGTGATATACTATCCAACACCATACAATTGTCCACAGCAGAGGCAAAGAGGATGTACGATTCAATAGATGTTTGGACATGAAGATAATCAAACAATTCGAGAATTTTACAAATAGATCATATGGATCAAACAAATAACTGCTTTTCGAAAAAGTTAAAAATTGTTTAACAAAATAATTTTAATGTATTAAATGATTTAATAAATAAACGTATTTATCTTGTTATATTTATAATTATTTATTTGCAGAGACTTCAATTGCATTGTAAACAATGCAATTGTGAACCATTGTTTAACGGGATAGCAAGTTATTTTAAAGTTTAGTGTGCTAATCCTAAATAAATAAATATTAAATATTTAAAGATTGCACAAGCACATATACACGTAAGTATTTTTAAATCTATTAACGTTTTAAGAAATTGTATTATTACATGTCAAAAATAATAATTGTATAAAAAGATTATTAATCAAATATTTTGATATAAATTATAATTATAATTTATAAATTATAAAATAATACTCGCTTTGAGATTAAACACGCCATATTACTCGCTCGGCAATCTGTAACATGAAATAATAAAATCTTATTTCTGATATAAAATCTACATTAAATTATATTTTTAATCAAAAACCCTAATGTTTTTATTTATTTGAAAATTACAATTCGCATAAAAATACAGTATTTTTTATAAAATTAATCAATATTAATATCATTTCGATAAAACGTACAAATTAATTAAAACTTTAAAATAAAAAATAATAAATAATTTACTTAATTTTAGAATTAGATAATAGATAACCAAATTTCATCAGAGGAAATACGTCATTAGCATGTATTTGGTCAGGATTCTATGCTGGGTCAAGGGATAGGAGCCGAAGTCTAATTAGGTACTGATGAGCTCCGTTAGAACGAAATGAGTTTACTGTTGTTGAAGTTTGTCGTCACACATAGGATGACTGGGCATACGTAGCGACTTTAAATATTGCGAGAATAATTCGATTCTATTTCTTGGTCTGATGAGGATATATATAATGCTACCTATTGCTTATGCCACCTCATGAGGAAAACATAGTAATTTATTTATGAGTACACCATTGGGTGTTCCGGAGCAGATGTAACAACAAATTATATTTTATATATGTGTACACTTGAAGGCGCCCCGTAAAACAGCATTTTTATAAAAAGTAATTTAGTGCCTGATGCATGGTTAAACTGCAATACGCACTACCATGCACAGAACTTATGCTAAATTCGCTATGATGATTATGATTAAGGGAAGTTCCGCTTTTCACGTTTTAAGCACTATTTAAGCGTATGTTAAGGTGCATATGGATGATAATTGAAGTAACGGTACTGATGAGCTGCGTTAGAGCGAAACGCGTCTACAGTTGTTGCAATTGTCGTCACACATAGGATGACTGAGCATACCTAGCGACTTTGAATTTTGCGAGTACAATCCGGTTCCATTTCTTGGTCTGATGAAGATATATAGAATGCTGCTTGGTGTTTATGTTTCCTAATGAGGAAAAATAGTGATTTATTTATGAGTATACCATTGGGGGTCCCAGACAGGTGTAACAACAAATTATATTTTATATATTTGTACACTTGAAAGCGTCCCTGTAAAACAGCATTTCTAATAAAAGGAATGTAGTGCCTGATGCATGGTTAAACCACAATACGCACTGCCATGCACAGAGCTTATGCTAAATTCGCTATGATGATTATGATTAAGGGAAGTTCCGCTTTTCACTTTTTAAGGACTATTTAAGCGTATGTTAAGGTGCTTATAGATAATAATTGAAGTAACGGTACTGATGAGCTGCGTTAGAGCGAAACGCGTATACCGTTGTAAAGTTTGTCGTCCCACATATAATAACTAGGCATACGTATCGACTTTGAATAATGCAAGAATAATTCGATTATATTTCTTGGTCTAATGAGGATATATAGAATGCTGCCTGGTGTTTATGCCTCTTTATGAGGATAACATAGTGATATATAAGATATGTATAAATATATTTATATATAATAAAATAATCATAGAAGCTGCGTTCCCAAAAAAGTAGGGAACAAGCTGTAGAAAAAGTTGGGAAATGGAGATTGTACTGACCTTGTTTCATACAAAGACATTGCTCTATCGGATCATTGTTTAATATTATTTTCAGCTTTATTCATTAAAAATATGATTTAATATGAAGGAAACAACTTCACCGGTTCTTTCTATTCTAGTGCAAATATATATCTAAAATATTATCTAAAATATCTACAGCTTTAAAGAAAACTGTGTTTTAAAACATTAAGATCTAAAACCTTTTTGCTAAATTATGTTTTACTGAAACGTTAAGATCTAAAACGTATTTACTAAATTTGATGTTACTTAAACGTTAATATCTAGAACTTATTTACTAAATTTTATTTTACTAAACTTTATATCCTTACAAAAAAGTTGGCCTTTACAGACTTACATGGTAATATATTTTCTACATAGAAATGGGTAAAGAATTTTCACTAATTTATAAAAGGTAATTTTAAAAAGCTATTTTTATTTATATTTTATTTCTTAGTAAAACTTTATAAACTTATTAATAATTTATTTAATTGTTTAAAGGCCGAAATAGCTCAGCTGGGAGAGCGTTAGACTGAAGATCTAAAGGTCCCTGGTTCGATCCCGGGTTTCGGCAGTTAGTATAAATTTGTTTCGTATGGTTGGGTCCGCTATTTGTGCATGTTATAGTTTTAATGTTGGTTTACCCAACATTTTTTATAAAATAATAAAATAATACTTTTATCGAGACAAAAACATTATATCTTCCCTTGTTCTACCATGTGATTCTTGAAATTTGCATCGTCACTAACGAAATGAATTTTCTATTAATTACTTTGATAATTTTATATTAATTACTTTAATAATTTAGATATAATATTTTAATGGATTGTGAATATAATTTTTTAAAATTATAGGCTTTAGTGTCAAAGTGAACTTTCTTATAAAATAAACAAAACATAATAATGCTAAATCAAAATTTAATAATTAAATAACAAAATTAATAATTGTTTTTAGATTTTCTATAATTTTAATCAAGTTAAAATAAAAAAATAAAATTTAAAATAAACGTCATTTTTATGAATTGACTAATAAATAACAAACGTTGTATCAGAATAAGAATTAGAGGTCATCAGGAGGAACTGCTATGCTATCAGGTTTCGGACCCTATCTCCTCTACCCAACATAGCAGCAGGGCAAAATACATGCTAATGATGTATTTTTTCTGAAATAACTATCTAGTATCTTATTCTAATACAAAGTATATTATTTATTATCCATCCATAAAAATTTGCCACTTAAGAGTTTAAATTTATTCTTCATATTATTGTGCTGATTTATATATTTTACTATTTTCTGCTTGATGTTATTTTTATAGTAACCTAAGTTTAAAATATGTATCTATTAAATTATTTAAATGATTTTGAAGAAAGCCAATATCATTACATATTGTTGCAATTCTTAAAATTTCATTATTTAATGTATTATATTTTATATTATATGGTATGCATGAATGCTCATGCAAAAATATGTTTCTTGTAAATTTAAATATGTCATCTTTACGATATGTAATAATAGTATATGTTTCAACTTCATTTATTTAAGAATATTTTGACTATAAAAGAAAACGAATTTATATCTGGTATAATTATATTATATTTAATATAATTCATTTAATATAATATTATAATAGTTATATAATACTGTAATATTATTAAATGATTATGCATGCGATAAAATATGACTAACGAGTTACATATTCAAAGTCAATATATTCATCTAAGGTGTTATCCTTCTAACTAATAATACGCTTATCATTCCGATATTTCTATGTTAAACGAAATACCAAAAATTTATTTTTAATAATTAAACAATACATTAAATCTTTAATAATATCTTTAATATGTAGTAACTTCTTAAGAATTTCCAATAATAATAACTTTATTTATAAAAAATGCCTTTTTAATAATTACCGAAATTTATATTTTCAAACGTAAAATTTCTTTTTGTTATTTTTCAGTAAAAAAGTTATATAAATTTATATCAAAAAATTATATTTTTTATAATTTCTTATCAATGCTGATTATATTGAAATCTGATATGATTTTAATAAATTATATAACAATTAAACATATTATATTATTAATATATTATATCATCTGCTAATGTACAAATATAATTATTAAACATATTATTTAAAAATGCATAAATTTATAAATGAATAAAATTTCTTCGTTACAAGTTTGATATTTTGAACTTTCATTGAACTTTAATATTTAGAATTGAAAAATTTGTCAAAAGAACAAAAAAATAATAAAGATGGCGAAATGATATTAAGTATTTTAATAGAATACGACAATTCTGTTAAATTTTAGGATTAATAAAATAAAGATTATAATTGATAAATATAAATTAATATAAAGTATAAATTATACAAATATTATTTTTTTATTACGATAAAAATTTTCCATATTTCTTATTTAGTTCTATTTGGTTAAAAGTTTAAATCAATTTTTAATAATAAGCGAAATTTATTTTGGTATTTTACACAAAAATTTAAGAATTAGCTATATTTGCAATTTTTATCAAAGCATTTGTAATATTTTAACAAATTTTTAATCATTTAAAATATTTTAAATCAGTTGTTGTCTATACATTTATTAACGAAGTTTATGGTTAGCGCATATTTTCTATTGGTATTATTATCATTTATTGTATTACATTTTATATTACAATGACTGTCTATTATACAACTTAACTATCATAATCTTTAATTAATCAGTTTACCAAAGTAAGCATTTAAGTCATTATATAACGAATTGTAAATTTTATTTCTATTTTTATTATTTCATCTACTTTTATACCCTTTTGATATCATTTTCATTAAGTCGGCATTTTCAATTAATCTAGATTATGGGTACATATATGTTCATTTGTTTTATCAAAACTAAGACTTTTACAATTGCATTTTTGAAAAATTAAGACTATTCGTCCTAAAGGCGGTTACAACTTATACCTTATTTTAGGAATATATTTACTTAAATCTGATCCTATTATTTCTTTACTTTTAGATTTATTTAAATTCTACCTATATTTATATAATCTATTCAATTATTAATGAATTTTATGGTCAGTATATTTTTATTGTTATTATTAATATTTATTGTACGATTATAGTATTTAATATTACAATAACTGTCTATTATATTACTTAACTTGCCATAATCGTTAAAAGTTGTTTTATTATTTCTAATTGTTTATTTATACATTTATGTCTTATTCCATACAATTATGATATATAAAATTTTTTTATATCATACTACATAAAATTTTATGGCATAATGCTTAGTGGAAACTCTTTTGTTTTGAAATCTTGGATTGACATGATATTTATTGACATGACTGACATCCACCCATTTATATCTATTAAACTTATTTGAACTAAGCAGCATATATGCATGAACAAACGGAAATTCTTCTATTTTGAAATCTTGGATTGACATGATAAAGCTTTTCAACTTAGAAGAATCATCCATTTTTATTAATAAATTACATATACAGCATACATTCGTTCTATTTAATGAAATGCATAGTCCTTGACGTACACGCCACATCAAAACAGAACCATCCTCACATGTCATCCAAAGAGACGGTGTATAATCCGATGACCGCTATTTGTAGCAAAATTCATTTTAATCAATTCTTATACTGCACAACTTAGTTGGATATTTCTGTCCCATTGATATCATCTTGCCCTGGATTTTAAACTTCATATAATTGTCATGGCTTAACAACTGATTGAAAATATCTTTACATTGTTTTTCTATTCTGAAAGTTTATAATTACTAGTTACTGATAATTCACATTTTATAGTAATATAGATTGCTTTCATTGAACATATCAAACAATTTTTTTTCTAAATACATTCTTTGTATCGTTCTTGCGTAGGTATTACTTATTAAAACGCTGTGATTTTATTGTTGGACGCTAAGACAAATTATATACAGCGATATTTTAATGAGTAAAAGTTAAGGAATTATAAAATACATTTAAAAATGCTTATATTTATAGAAGATACATTATGCATTTCTCATTTTAACAGTTAACTAAAAGCTTATTTGGATAGTAGAAGTAAGGGCAAATTAGCAGTTATCTAATAAACACTGTAGTTGGATATTTTTAGTTCAAGCAAATTTACAGTTACAATTGGTAGTTAAATAGTGCAATATGGTGCATTATTAAATAATAAAAATGTGTAGACTCAAAAATAAATAAATAAAAAACACTTGGATATTGGTAACAATATCCTTCGTAGTTAAATAGTGTAAAATTAAAAAAGTACATTTAAAAATACTTATATTTCTAATAATGCTAATAATGTAAATAATATTTGTTATAATTATTTTAATTTTTATATAAAAAGAAAGGATTTTCTTTCTGAAATTTCCAAATAAGATTTTTTTTAAATTTTGAAGAGACGTCTGTAAAAGAGATCAAAAACAATAAAAACAAGGTGAAATATAATCTGATTTTGTGAAAGTGCGCAATTACACAAGTAGTACTAGTAAATAAGTTAGTGTGAAAAATAAAAGTGAATCATGATAATGAAGCTTTAAGTGTCGAAGTGAAAAGTCGAAGTTCAAATATTGAGGATGAGTCAAATTTAGCGTAGATTTGTTTCTATATATACAGAAAAAACTTTGTGCTCTAATATTAACAACAAAATCAAAGTCAAGTATAAAGAAATCAGCTTAAAATGTATTATAACCCATACCAACAAAGTTATCCTCGATATGGCAATAATGTGATATATTATCCAGCACCTTATGGATGCCCACCGGAGAAGAAAAGAAGATGTACAATTCAGTGAATATTGTGAAATGAAGATAATCAAACAGATTGAGAATTTTAACAATATCATACTTTATGAATGACTATTTTTCGAAAATGTTCAATTTTGTTTAGCAATTATTATATTTACGTATATTTTAACAATTATTATATTTACGTATTAGCTGATTAATAAATAAATGTAGTTATCTTGTTATATTTATAATTACTTATTTACAGAAATGACTGTAAATTGGGTATAATTAATCTACAATTGAACTAATTAAATATGCTATAAAAGTCAAAAATACAAAAAAAATAATTTATTAATTAATCATTTAAACTTCTATATAATAACGATTATAATCCAAGGTCATTCAGTTACACTTGAATTGTTTAACTATACTGTAATTAACTATTTTTAAAACAAGATAAAGCTATTTTTTCTAATAAACTTCAATTTCATATAATATCTGTTTTAACGCGGTATAATTCATTTACACCCAAAATGTTTAAATATACAGTAAATAACTTTTAAAAACAAGATAAATATATTTTTCTAATAAATTTATACTTTTATATATTAACTGGTTTAATGTGATATAATTCAATTACACATGAATTGTTTAACAATTTACATGAATTTTACACATGAATTGTAAAAGTATTATATAAATAACTGATTCTTGGCGAAGATAAAATATAAATTTTAATAAATTTTAATTTTTATATAAAAAAGAAATAATATTCTTAATAAAAACACAAAACCGTAAAATAATGTTAGATACAGGGTAAAAATGTACAAGGTAGAAAAACGTAAAAAACAACGATCTGGGTTGAGTCATCTTCTATAATTACTGGCAATAGGATCAGATCCGTCCAGCCTACACCAGTGCGTCGCCTTCCGTCTGAACCACTCAGGGTCTCTCACACACCTAAGGGTCTAATCGATACGTACTATGGTGGTAATCGCGAGGTGATTACCACCTGGGGGACGTTCTCTAGAAATTAAGATTAATTCCGAGATTGCCTAGGTACCCTCAGAAGGGCACCTGAGCTTTATCACTTGATGACAGATGATGATACCGTTTCAGGCCTCATCTAGCTTACATCAATAGACTTTTTAATTTAATCAAGTATGGTACGGTCGACCATTTAATCGTAATGGTACACTCCATGTATTTTACTCGATGTGTAAAAGGGGAAATGGTTGATTGTTCAATATGGAAGAGAGAGCTGAGATTGCTAGTCTCCTTAGTTTTTTCTTTGACGCAGGGACACCATTAAAAACAACAACCTGTGATTTAGAGTTCAGAATAAGATTGAACGTGGATAACTGGTATTTTAATATTAAAAAAAGGGCTGATGTCCGAGACTACATCTATACACCTGCGTCCAGAAAGCGGGGCTATGGTATCATCAGCGTATACCACTAGATGTTGATCGCGTCTAAATGTCTTAAAGAGTATGGTAGAAGCAGCAAGATATAAGATATGAGATAGAGGGGAGCCTTGAGGCACACCCGTAATAGGGTAGAGCTGACGAGCATCAAAATTATCTTCATAAAAGAATCGCTTGGTGTACAGCAGTATCTCTACCCTGTTAACAATTCTCGCAAGAAACAAAGGGTCCTAAGTGAAGAGATAACAAAGGGAATGGAAATGCGGTCAAACGCAGAGGAAAAATCAGTAAAACTGTCACAACGAGTTAATGACGGTTGCCCTAATAAAACTAGTACACCTCACCAACTGTCGAATGGACCGAGCGACATATGACAACTTCACGGAAACTTGGAAGAATTAAGTTACGCCTAATTATATGCTCATGGATTCTATAAACAAGATATTTTTCGTAGATGGTGATGAGTGAATTTTGTATCGAAATAGGGCGCGGATCATTGGGACATGCAACCACTTTTTTCTTCTATAAAAATATTCTCCGACTAATGTTGATGACGGCGACATCGGAGGGGTTGCTAATTGAGGTATATTGACGACCTCCTTCCTCTGACTGTTTGTTAAAAGCTGGAAGACCTGAGTATAGAGTGACGCATGAGATCTGGAGGTGCCCGGAAATTGACCCCGGGCATTCATGATATCGATAACCGATAAATCCTTGCTCCTGAAGTCCCCCAGGGCGGCATTGGTTAGGGATATTGAGTGGCTCCAAAGTCATGTAGGGTTAGTGACTCCTCCAAAACTATGTCAAAACCTATGCTGTCAATCCAACCAGATGCATTCTCCTTCCAGCAGACAAACTTCTCCTTTCTTGAATATCTTTAAGAAGGAATACTGATATGGATTAAAACGAGCAATGCTCGCTCTATATCTACTTGACTGGAACCAATCTAGTGTGATTGCCCGAGGGAAACAGAAATATTAGGAAGGTTTAGCATTTGAGCTAGGAGCTTCAGTTCCTTCGAAGTGGAATTAAATAAACGACCTCTATATGTAGTCGAAAGTATCGCGGTAGCTTGCGAAGAGATATAGGAATTAAATCGGATCAGACTCGCATTTCCTACAACAGGGAAGAGTTGGGACGCTGACTGAAATAAGCCTACGCTTATTGGATCAAAATGAAACCGCCTCCTCAGCAACTTATCTTTCTCTAACCGCCAACGAAGTAGGTCGTACTAGGTCGACAACTGCTGGCGCGACTGCTCAATACATAAGGGCTTTAACAGCCACTTCACATGTAGCAGTGGTATGTCGAGGAGTAAATTAGTTGTAGTGAAAATAAAAGTAGGGGAAGTTGGTTTATGTATCAGATAAGTGTTCCTTGCTCTGCTTAGTGCTGCATTAATCCACCGACCAGTTATGTCGTTAAAGTTAACAAGTAACATGTCATATCCGCTACCCAATATACGGTCCAGGAGATTACGGTTCTTGTGAATCTCTCCCAGCCGAATTTAGATATTCGATATACTGATGCGTTTACAATTCTTCCAGAGTGTTATCACTAAACAAGACATTGCTGGACAAGAGTAGTATAATAGGAGGGATGATCTTTAAGTAGCATTTGAGAAGTGGCATTAACCTTGAGAAGAAGAGGAGTGAGATGGGATTATTTACGGAGTAAAGTGGGAGGTTTTGTACTTTGGAAGCAACAGAGTAATGTTCTAGGGAGACCTGATAGATCTAGGTTCCTGAAGGACTATAACATTTGCATATCAACCAGATAGAAGGCTAAGAGTAGAAGCACATTCCATATTCCACCAAAGGGCTTTCCGTGATAACGGTTCGGAATTACGTTCCATGCAAAGGTGGAACTAGAAAAGACAACGAACTCACAAGTTAGGTCCAGAGGGGGAAAATCGCCCTTCCTGCCTCCAGGCCCTAATAGAGGTACCGCTGACCTCTCCTTGGTCGCTAAGAGAATTTTCATCATGTCCCGGCTGGATGCTCCACGCTTTGCCCTGCTTATGTATTTTCAGGGGGAGACCGCATTTGCGGATACACGTCTATTTGATGACTTTTTTGTTGAGTGTGCAGGTTGGTAAATTGATGCCGATTGGAGCGCCTAAGTAATGTATTAATGTCTCTAGGGCCGAGAACCTTGCCTTTAGGATGCAGAACTCGGGCTTTAGCTTTATAAAACCATCATCCGGAGGCGGAATTTGAGCTGCTTGAATATTGTGTATATTGGAATAGACGGCAATATTCTTAACAGAAGGCCCCAGGTGACGATTCAAAAGAGGTTAAAACTCTTTGCACTTACGATACCATGCCGGATGCTGCTAACTACAGTTAGTACAGCAGGCTATCTGGTTACATGGTAGGGTATGTTCTTCTTCCGTTGACTCCGCCATTCTTTTCGAATCTATCACTGCTCTCTCAGACGTGATTTCCGCTCGATCACTCCGTCTTTCCGTGATTCCTATCTTGCTCTTCGCCGGTCTCATCTCAACCTACTACGTACCAAATGCAACTCCTTCTGGCAGCATAAAATCATCACTTCATTCAACTCTAAGACTCTCTGGCATACTTTTAACTCAATCCTTGCTCGCTCCTCTTCGCCGTGCAACATCAATGCCAATGATTATTCGTCATTTCTCCAGACTAAAGTATCCACGTTGCTCTCTCACACCCCGGTCTCCATCCTATCCCACTCTGCCCAGTCTAATCTCATCCTCCCGGAACTCTTTCATCTTCTCCCAGTCTCACCTACAGAAGTATCATCTGTCCTCATGTCCTTGCCCAACAAAACCTCACCTGCCGATCCCCTGCCTACTCACATATTAAAATCTATATGCTCATCGATATCTCCATTTCTCACAACCTTGTTTAACTCGTCCATCCGCAGTCGTATCTTCCCTTGACACTGGAAATCCGCAATCGTTCGTCCCCTCCTTAAGAAACAATCGCTCGACCCCTCCCTTTATTCTAGCTATCGCCCTATTTCACTACTCCCTACTCTTTCTAAGTGGCGCATTTGCCACTTAACGTGGCAAATGCGCTGGCACGCATTTGCCACGTTAAAATAAATCCTTTTTTAAAGAAGATCTTCAATCTATATTTAAAGTATCAAATCTTCGAACAGTTATGAGGAATAGCAGCTTCCCTCTGCCTATAGGTTTCTGTCTTTGCACCAACAGAACAGGCGGAGATTCTTTCAAAGACGGCCTTTAACCCTTATTTAGGGTACAACCTACGTTTTTCGGTAATAAACACGGATGAGCATACTTTCCCGCATTGCTACCAGTGCCACGCGTGGTGGCATTGGGCTTCCAGCTGCTGCAAACCGAAAACATGCGGTATTTGCAGCTCTTCTTCATGTCAAGGAATAATTTCCGGAGAAAAGTGTATGGCTCCCAATCTGTTCCCACTGCGGTGGGAGCCATCCAGCCTGTTCACGAAAATGCATTCACTTCAAGAATTATTGTAACTCGCTTATCATGCAAGCACCGGCGAAGTTCACTAAAACATTTGCTCATACAGCCTTACAAATGGCTGACGGCGACATACTTCGTATTGTGGATGAGCGTGTCAAGACGGCCATCAAGAAGGTAGAAGATTTGGTTGCTACCCTTCTCTTAGTCATCTGTTCAAATCCGGTCTCGCCTATATCTATTGTTGTTCCTGAATCAAAGAAGAGGGGGAGGGGATTCAGCGCATCCCATCCTCCTTAAAGTTGGGGAAAGATGCTAAAGGGGAAGAGAGTAGCCGCTCAAGGAAATAAAGATGCTGCCCACGGGCAAGTACTCACCTTGCATGGCGCTAGTGGCGAAGGGGGAACCTTTCTGTCCTTGGTTCTGTGTAGGTCGGAAATCCCATTCCAACTATTCCATCACAATGCAGTGTACTTGTGAGTCTTTCTCACTGAATATCCTTCAGTGGAATTCGGAAGGTGTTTCTGCCCTTAGACTTCTCTCCGGTAGAGATGAAGATGTTATAGTCCATCAGGAGACGCGGTCTATCCGTCTCCCATAGGACATTACTAGATTTATCCCAAAGCACATCTGTTCACACTATACTCCGTATATAACCCCACCTCACTCCTCTTCATCTCAAGGACTCTTGACCTTAGTTAAGTGCTCGTTAAGATCCTCCCTCCTATTAAACTATTCATGTCCAGCCATGTCTTGTTTAGTAGTTTCACTCTGTAAGAACGGCAAACGCCTTAGTATTGCCAATGTCTACATCCGTCCAGGAGAGATACACGAGAACCGTGACCTCCTGGATAGTATTATCGACAGCGGATATTACATGATACTTAAGGATTTTAACGACATGACTGGTGGTTGGATTAATGCAGCACTACGCAGAGCTAGGAACGGTTATCTTATTCACAAACCACCGTCAATAACCTTTCATTGTAATCAACAAATTCAATCCTCGACATTTTACTGCTTCACTCGAGGTGGTTGTTAAAACCCATCTGCACGGAGCAGTCGCGCCGGCAATTGTCAACCTCTCATGACCTAATTCGTTGGAGAATTGAGGAAGATATGTAGTTTCGGAAGAGGTTTCACTTTGATCCGATCAGAGTGGCCTTCTTTCAAGCGGCTATCCAACTCTTTCCCAGAATAGGAAATGAAAGTCTGACCGAATTTTATACCTACCTATTTTCGCAAGCTAACGCGATTTTATCGACTACCTATAAAGGTCGTATATACAATCCCACTCCGACGAAACTCAGGTCCTAGCTAAATTGCTAAGCCTCCCTAATCTCTCTGTTTCCGCAAGACAGGCTCTCTCGAATGAATACTGGAGCACTAGATATAGGTTATAGCTGAGTAAGGATAGGACGAGTATTGCTCGCCTTAGTCATTCTCAGTCTTCCTTTTGGAAGATTTTCAAGAAGTTTGTTTGCTGGAAGGAAATAGCATTGGTTTGGATTGGGAATGTAGGCCTTAATAAAGTTTTAGAGGAGTCACTAGCCCTACACAACTATGGAGCCACTCAATCACCTTAACCAATCCCGCCTTGGTGTAACTTCAGGAGTAGGGATCTATCTGTTACGGAAATCCTTAACTCCTGGGGACAATCCCGGGCACCTGCAAATCCGTCGCTCCACTTTTTTCTCGGGTCTGTCAGCTTTCGACAACCGATCAGAGAAGAGAGGTAGCCGTCACAATGCTTTTAGCCTCCCCATCCGATGTAGCAGGCCTTAATATTAGTAAGCGTGTTTTTATTTCTAAAAAAATCATGTTCTATGCCCTAAAGATCTGCAACCCATTTTGATTCAAAACGCCCTCGTGTCGATATACAAAAAAAACACTTGCGCGAAAAATCCGCGACCATATAAGTAGGCGTAATTTGATTGCTCCAGGTTTTCATGGGTTTGTCGAAGGTCGCTTGGTCTATTCAGCAGTTGGTGAGGTGAAGCAGTTTTGTCGGGTGAATATCCATCGTCTAGTTGCGGCTGTTTTCCTTGACTTTTCTGCTGAATTTGACCGCATCTCCATTTCCTTTGTGATCTATTCTCTCAGGTTCCTCGAGTTGCCTGCGAGAATAGTGAACAGGGTGGAGATTCTGCTGTACACAAAGCAATTTTACTATGAATACGACCCTGATGCGCGTCAGTTCTACCCTATTACAGTTGTGCCCCAAGGCTCCCTCCTTTCTCCTATCTTATATCTTGCTGCTTCTATTAACCTTTTTAAAATAGTCAAACGCGAACAACGTCTAATGGCGTACGCTGATGACACCACAGCCCTGTTTACTGGACGCAGGTGTAAAGACGTAGTCTCTGACATCAGCCGTTTCTTTTCAAGATTAAAAGACCAGCTACCCCAATCCAATCTTATTTTGTAGTCTTTCATGGCTCGCCTGCAACAAAGCAAAAACTTAACAGACTTGCACTATCTGCGCTATCCTCCATATTTGCCCCTGAACCACTCCCCACCTCTACAAGTCGAGTAAAATACCTGTGGTTCACTGTTACGGTGAACTGGTCGGCGAAAGCTGACCTGGATAGACTCAAACTTATCCTGAAGAAAGCTAGGTGGGTCCTGAAACGATCTTATTACATGTCATTGAAAAGGAAAACCCAGGTGCGCCTTTAGGGCACTTGGGCTATCTCGGGATTAGTATTCTTTTCAAGAGGACGTTCCCCAGAGCAAAGGCTAAGGTTTCTTAAGCTCCTCGTCTCTCGTTTACCCAGCATAGTCCGTCTCGATTGGATTCTTCGGGGGGGGTGAAAGACCCCGGGTGGTTCAGTCGGAAGGCGGCGTGTTGGATCGGTTGGAGGGCTCAGATCAACCTAGACCTGAGGCCGTGAGTCATGTAGGAAGACTAACAATGTCATTATTGATTTTGTTTTCGTCTAGTTTTTGCTTTATGTTTTCTCTGTTTCTGACGGTTATCCTTATGTTTAGTTATTTAAGAAAACCCTTACTTACTGATATAAGCATAAATGCTCGAAAAAAAGGGTTTCATATATGCGTTAAAAGTGTGTCGGAGCGATAAAAGAACTCCAAAAATCCTGCAAAAATTCTATCAAACTCAGGGTAAGTACGGTTCTTCTGGTCAAGAGTGTTCTGTTGTATCAAAAGCTGAGCCGGTAAGTGAAGTTTTGTTATCTGATTATCAAGAGAAAGATGGGGAACTGCCTCCAGTACCAAAATTACAATATCTGATAATTATTAAACGCACAGATCCTCTGGAGCGTCAAAAAATCATTAAATGTTTTCTAGGGAATTTTACGGAAAAACTCTAAACCATAATACTATTCAAATCAATCCGTTATTATGAGGCGAAGATAAACATTTTATTCGTATCCTCCGACCTCGCTATTTCCTATATTGAATATTTTAACAAGGAATTGGCGCATCTCGAAAGTATCTCTTTCAAGCCTATTCAGGCCACATTAAAAATCTCGAATATCCCACCTAACTTGGATGCGGCATATATACTGACCCTAGAAAATCTGTATAATGCCACCGGGATCCGCTTTGTAACGGCAAAGAACAGATTACCACTTCCAATTACCTTCTGCTCCTCTTTTATTGACGTAGCCGAAGGCCTTAAAAGATCCGCTTGCAACCCTCTATTGGGTCATAATCTGGAATTATCTTTAATTGACACCGATAATCTCACCTACCTCAGTGCAACAGATGGCACAAATGGGGCATTGGGTGTAAGGTTGAAAGTTGCCACAGTTCTACGGTGCATGTGGCATATAAGGCTGCCTGCAAGTTAGTGAGAAATTTGGTAGTCCACCGAAGTGATCTAACTGTGGTGGAGCACATCCGACCTGGTCAAGGAAGTGTACTCACTTAGAGCAGTACAAATTACGTTACAGCTCTCCCTGGTCAAGTCCACGGGTTTCGCGGAAGCGAGCAAAAGACTATCAGACTTGGATATTATTCTATTAATTAACTCTAGTCGCTAATCCACTTTGAAGCAAATTGAGACACTTATTGCCAGCCAGCTTTCGTTGCTGCTTAAGACACCAGAAGTTTCGGTATATCCAGTTCCAACTGAGTCGAAGAATAGGTGTACATATGCTCACATCGTGCCTCCACTCAAAATTAATAAAATGATTAAATCATTGTTTGTGGAGCCCCATAGGGAACTAAAGACATTGCTCGTTTGGAAGCAACCTCCTCTGTTGTGTCTGGTTGTAAGGCCGTCCT
The DNA here is from genome assembly GCA_012934845.2 of Pomphorhynchus laevis. Taxonomy (NCBI): domain Eukaryota; kingdom Metazoa; phylum Acanthocephala; class Palaeacanthocephala; order Echinorhynchida; family Pomphorhynchidae; genus Pomphorhynchus; species Pomphorhynchus laevis. The sequence continues at coordinate 134,296 of WNNJ02002141.1, read as the reverse complement.
TCCTACTATTGGTCCCAACTTAGGGTAAAATCAATCCTTAACATATTACTGCTACACATGATATGGTTGTTAAAACCATCTGTACTAAGCAGTCGCGCCAACAACTGACCACCTCTCATGACTTAATATACTGACGGCTAGAGGAAGATACGTTGCTTAGAAAATGTTTCACTTTGATCCTATCAGAGTGGCCTACTTTCAGGCAGCTATCCAACTCTTCTTTAGAATAGGGAATAAGAGTTTGACCGAATTTAATTCCAACCTCTCTTCGCATGCTTCCAGATCCTTTCGACGACCTATAGAGGTCGCATCTACAATCCCACTCCAACAAAACTCAAGGTCCTAGCAATTTGGAGGAATATTATAAAGCCATGCTTTCTCCCCAGCCAATCCCGTCTTGGTGGGACTTCAGGAGCAGGGAATTATCTGTTACGGATATCCTTAACTCCTGCGGCCCACTTTCGGGCACCTCCAAATCCGCCGCCACACTATCTTCTCGGGTCTGTCAGCTTATGAAGCCGATCAAAGAAGAGAAGTGGCCGTCACATTGCTTTTAGTCTCACCTTCCGATGTAGTCGGGATCAATATTAGTCGTCGAATTTTTTTACCCAAGAAAAAATCGGTTTCATGTCCCAAAGACTTGCGCTTATTTCGATTCAAAATTCCCTCACATTCATCTACACAAAAGCGCTTACGCGTAGAATCCGCAAGATTTTAAGTAGGCGTACCTTAATCCCACCGAGTTTTCATGGGTTTATCGATGGTGGCTCGGTTTATTCAGCAATTAGTGAAGTGCATCAGTTTTGTTAGGATAACAGTCATTAGCTTGCTGTAACTGTTTTTCTTGACTTTTCCGCTTCATTTGACCGCTTATCCATTCCTGTTTGTTATCTCCTCTCTCAGGTCCCTCGGGCTCCCTACGCGAATTGTTGACAGGGTAGAGATATTGATGTACACTAAGTGGTTCTATTATAAGACTACACTGATGCACGTCAATTTTACCTTATTACAGATGTGCCTCAAGGCTCCCACTTTCTCCTGTCGTATATCTTGCTGCCTCCATTGTTCTCGTCAGAGCTTTTAAACTTGACCAACATCTTGTGGTATATGCTGATGATACCACAGCCCTGTTTTCTGCATGCAGGTGCAAAGATGTAGTCTCGGACATTAACCCTTTCTTTTGAAGATTAAAAGACCAGCTTACCTCTTCTAATCTTATTTAAAATTCCGAAAAATCACAGGTGGCTGTCTTTTCTAGCGCCCCTGCCACTAAAAAGAAACTTAAGAGACTAGCACACTCTGCACTCTAATCCATTTTGCAGCCTCAACCACTCCCAATCTTCACGAGTCTAGTAAAATATCTAGGGTTCACCATTACGGTGAACTAGTTAGCGAAAACTTACCTGGATAGACTAAAACGTATCCTGAATAAAGCTAGATGGGCTCTGAAACGGGCCCAGCATCTCTCATTGAATTAGAAAATCCAAGTGCGCCTTTAGGGTATTTGAGCTATCTCGGGATTAGTCATATTTTGTAGAGGACGTCCTCCAGAGCAAATACTAAGGTTTTATAAATATCTCATCTCGCGATTGCCGACCATAGTCCGCCTTGGCTACTCTTAGGGGGTGAGAGACCCCAAATGGTTCAGTCGGAAGGCTGTGCGCTGGTGCGGCCGGGGGCTCAGATTCCGCTTGACCTGAGGTGGTAAAGTTTTAAAGAAGTCTGTTGGAATATTGGCAATGACAGAATAAAGGTTTTGTCTATTTATGTTTTGTGTTATATTTATGTTAAGAAAATCTTTATTTATATGATATAAGGCAACAACATTACGCTAAATTTAAGTATTAGTGAACCTCATCAGCTACAGATCAAATACCTTCGTTTCACTTTTCAGTTCTTTAAAAGTTGGTAAACGATCATTCGGCTCTTCTGCTTTATTAATAATTAGATAGAATCTTTCGTATTACCTTTTGCAAATTTGATTGAAATCATTTCTCATTTCAAATTTAATCAGCGTTGGTATGAAAGGTGTTACATTCAATTTGAAAACCTACTTATTTATGTAATTACTTACTATACTTAAACTAGTTATCGATAGTTTGTTTCCTAATTTTAAGTTGATGTACCTGTGCAGTCATTGTTACTATTAAAATTTTGATGACTATTTTACTCAGCAAGCTGTTTTAATGCTATCTACATGCCAACATCAGTTCGCTACATTTCAGTATTAGTGGACATCAACAGATATTGAAACCAATACTACTTTCACGTTTCGGACCTTTTAATGTGGCTGACGATCACTCGACTCGTCTGCTTTTATTTTCAATTAGATTTAATTAAAAACTTATTACAAAAACTTATATAGTGTCACTTCTTTCAATAATTTTATTCTTGAATACTTTATTACTGTAATTCTTGCTCACTTTCTTATTTTATGGAAATGATCAACATTAGTAACTCTTCAACAACGTTTCGGAAGTATAGCATATGAACTTCGATAATATCCAAAAAACACGTTACAGAGGAAAATGACAAAATGATCAAAATGGATTGAAGGAAATATAAAAGATGTTCTAGAATAGAACATCTTTTATTCTGAAAGATCTTTTATTCTGAAACCTTGGATTGACATGATAAAGCTTTTCAACTTAGAAGAATCATCCATTTTTATTAATAAATTAAATATACAGCATACATTTGTTCTATTTAATGAAATGCATAGTCCTTGACGTACACGCCACATCAAAACAGAACCATCCTCACATGTCATCCAAAGAGACGGAATATAATCCGATGACCGATATCAGTAGCAGAATTTATTTTAATCAATTCTTATACTGCACAACTTAGTTGGATATTTCTGTCACATTGATATCATCTTGCACTGGATTTTAAACTTCATATAATTGTCATGGCTTAACAACTGATTGAAAATATCTTTACATTGTTTTTCTATTCTGAAAGTTTATAATTACTAGTTACTGATAATTCACATTTTATAGTAATATAGATTGCTTTCATTGAACATATAAAACAATTTTTTTTCTAGATACATTCTTTGTATCGTTCTTGCGTCGGTATTACTTATTAAAACGCTGTGATTTTATCGTTGGACGCTAAGACAAATTATATACAGCAATATTTAAATGAGTCAAAAATTAGGGAATTATAAAATACATTTAAAAATGCTTATATTTATAGAAGATACATTATGCATTTCTCATTTAAACAGTTAACTAAAAGCTTATTTGGATAGTAGAAGTAAGGGCAAATTAGCAGTTATCTAATAAACACTGTAGTTGGATATTGGTAGTTTAAGCAAATTAACAGTTTCACTTCGTAGTTAAATAGTGTAAAATTGTGTTTAACAGTTTTGTATTGAAAATTAAAACAAAAAAGGTAAAATGCATTCAATTAGATTTAATGTAAGTCTAGCTAGTTAATATAAAACAGAGTATGCAAAATATTTTATAGTTTTAAAAGAGATCGAAAGGACTAAATACAATGTGAAATATAATATGGTTTTGTAAACGAGCGCAATTACATAAGTAGCACTAATGAATAAAAGTAAATGAGTTAGTTTGAGATATAAAAGTGAGTCATAATAGCAAACAATAGAGCTTTTAGTGTCAAAGTGAAAAATGGAAAGAAAACAATGAGAATGAGTCAAATTGAGAGTTGGTATATTTCTATAAATTGAAATAACTGTTGGCTAAAATATTTATAACAAACAAAAGTAAAGTCAAGTGTAAAGCAATCAGCTTTAAATGTATTATAACCCATACCAGCAAAGTTATAACCCATACCAGCAAAATTATAACCCATACCAGCAAAATTATAACCCATACCAGCAAAGTTATCCTCGATATGGTAGCAATGTGGTTTACTATCCATCACCACATAGATGTCCACCGCAAAGGCAAAGAGGATGTTTAATTCAGTAAACATGGAAAAATGAAGATAATCAAACAATTTGAGAATTTTACAAAAATATCATGTGTATTAAACAAATGTTTGTTTTTCTAAAAAGTTGAAAATTGTTTAACAATGTAGTTTTTACGTATTAGCTGATTAATAAATAAATGTAGTTATCTTGTTATATTTATAATTACTTATTTACAGAAATGACTGTTTTACGAACAAAATAAAAGTATTTTTCTAATTAAATTTAATTTTTATATATTAAATTGGATATAATTAATTTACAATTGAACTAATTAAATATGCTATAAAAGTCAAAAATACAAAAAAAATAATTTATTAATTAATCATTTAAACTTCTATATAATAACGATTATAATCCAAGGTCATTCAGTTACACTTGAATTGTTTAACTATACTGTAATTAACTATTTTTAAAACAAGATAAAGCTATTTTTTCTAATAAACTTCAATTTCATATAATATCTGTTTTAACGCGGTATAATTCATTTACACCCAAAATGTTTAAATATACAGTAAATAACTTTTAAAAACAAGATAAATATATTTTTCTAATAAATTTATACTTTTATATATTAACTGGTTTAATGTGATATAATTCAATTACACATGAATTGTTTAACAATTTACATGAATTTTACACATGAATTGTAAAAGTATTATATAAATAACTGATTCTTGGCGAAGATAAAATATAAATTTTAATAAATTTTAATTTTTATATAAAAAAGAAATAATATTCTTAATAAAAACACAAAACCGTAAAATAATGTTAGATACAGGGTAAAAATGTACAAGGTAGAAAAACGTAAAGAACAACGATATGGGTTAAGTCATCTTCTATAATTACTGGCAATAGGATCAGATCAATATATGTGTAATGAAATTTACACATGAATTTTTCGAATAAAAAACTGTAATGCTGGTGTTATCTACAAATTAAATAATACTTGCACTGATTATTATAAAAACCCTAATGTTTTTATTTAATTTGAAAATTACAATTTGCATAAAAACGCAGAATTTTTTTTATAAAAATTAACAATTATTTCGATAAAACGTGCAAACTAATTAAAACTTCAAATTAAAGGATAATAAATAATTTACTTAATTACTCAAATTTCATTAAATGAAATACGTTATCAGCATGTATTTGGTCAGGATGAAATGATGGGTCAAGGGATAGAAGCCGAAGTATGATAAAACCGAAGTTCCATCTGATGACCTATATTCCTTATTCGGATATATTATCTGTTATTTATTAGTCAATTCATAACAATTTATTTTAATTTTAAATTTCAATTTTAAATTTCAACTTGATATAAGTTATATGAAATCTTAGGAAAATAATTAATTATTTATAAATATTTATTATTATTTAATTATTTATTATTAAATTATTTTATTTCTTATTTATTATTGTTTAATTTATAAATTATATAAAATATGTTGACTCACTTAGCTGGTCTGATAATTAAATAATAATTAAACAGTAATTAACCGGGTAAGATTGAACACTACAAATTTATTTTTTAATTTTATTTATCTATTATTTATTAATCTGATGACATCTATTCCTTATTCGGATACATTGTATTTTTACTATTAATAGATTCATAAAAGGTTCTGAGTTATGAAATTTCTGTGTAAGAAAATTTCAAAAATTATTTTAATAATATCATTTTTGAGGTTATTTGGAGGAACTGCTTTGCTATCAGGTTTTGCTCCCTATTTCTGGACCCCACCAAGAAGCACGGCCAAATACACGATAATGAGGTATTACATTTGATGAAATTTGATTATCTAGTATCTAATTTTAATGCAAAACATTTTTTATTATCCATAAATTTATTCGCTTAATAGTTTGAAAAAAATTTAATAGAATTTTATTGATTTGTTTATTGTAAATTAAATATTGTTTTAATAATATAAGATATATAAACTAAAAGGTTCTGAGTTATGAAATTTCTGTGTAAGAAAATTTCAAAAATTATTTTAATAATATTATTTTTGAGGTTATTTGGAGGAACTGCTTTGCTATAAGGTTTTGCTCCCTATTTCTGGACCCCACCTAGCAGCACAGCCAAATACACGATAACGACTATATAACTATATATAACTATATATAACTATCTAAAACTATATATATACCTATATATAACTATATATAGTTATATAACTATATAACTATATAATAACAACTATTGATAAAGCTAGTAATAACTTTGTCTTCATATGCAAAAAGCTTTATTATGATATACTAATGAAAGAGGTTAATTCTAATGATTTAAATGTAAATCCAACATATGAACGTAGTGAGTTGAGTTTTGAAACAATTATTACAAGTCACTGTTCTATAATGGATAAAAAGGGTATAAAGGTTGAATTAGATAATAAAACTATACCTATATTATATTGGAATCCAAAATTACATAAAAATCCAATAAAACCTAGGTTCATATGTAGTGCGTTTAAATGTACATTAAAACCACTTTCTGTCTATATGAATAAAATACTTAAAGTAATTAAAGCACATTTTAAAAAATATTGCAAGGTAATCGAAATTAATACTGGTATAAAACACTATTTCAGTATTAATTCTACAAAAGAATTTTTAGAACAGACAAAAGGAATAAATTTTCAAAATATAAATACATACGATTTTAGTACGCTTTATACAATATCTAGATTTAGTAGATATTAAAGAAGCGTTAGTAAAATTAATTAACCTTATATTCGGAAAAAGATATACATATATATGTTATAATAATTATAACGCCTATCTAACAAAAATTAAACCATCAAATAAATATAAATATATGGATAAAATTGAATTAATAGAATCCTTAAATATTTTGATAAATCAAAATTATTTAAAAGTAGGGACATCTATATTTAGACAAGTAAAAGGTGTTCCAATGGGTGGTAATAGTAGCCCAATTATAGCTGACTTGTTTTTAAGCTTTATAGAATATGAATTTGTTCATAACTGTGTAAAAACTAAATCTAAACAATATAAATATATGAAATATATGTTTCGATACATTGATGATATATGTGTATTTAATTCTAATAATTTTTATTCAATTAGTGAGCACATTTATCCAGAAAGCCTTATTCTTAACAAAACCAATATTAATGATAAAGAAGGTGTATATCTAGATATGAACATTAAATTAACATTAACTAAAACTACTATTAATTTATATCGTAAAGATGACATATTTAAATTTACAAGAAACATATTTTTGCATGAGCATTCATGCATACCATATAATATAAAATATAATACATTAAATAATGAAATTTTAAGAATTGCAACAATATGTAATGATATTGGCTTTCTTCAAAATCATTTAAATAATTTAATAGATACATATTTCAAACTAGGTTACTATAAAAATAACATCAAGCAGAAAATAGTAAAATATATAAATCAACACAATAATATAAAGAATAAATTTAAACTCTTAAGTGGCAAATTTTTATGGATGGATAATAAATAATATACTTTGCATTAGAATAAGATACTAGATAGTTATTTCAGAGGAAATACATCATTAGCATGTATTTGGCCCCGCTGCTATGTTGGGTAGAGGAGTTAGGGGCCGAAACCTGATAGCATAGCAGTTCCTCCTGATGACCTATAATTCTTATTCTAATACAACGTCTGTTATTTATTAGTCAATTCATAAAAATGACGTTTATTTTAAATTTTATTTTTTATTTTTATTTTTTAACTTGATTAAAATTATAGAAAATCTAAAACAATTATTAATTTTATTATTTAATTATTAAATTTTGATTTAAGCATTATTATGTTTTGTTTATTTTATAATTATATTAAATACGTAGACTCAGTTAGCTGATTTAATTTGATGAAATTTGATTATCTAGTGTCTAATTTTAATGCAAAACATATTTTTTATTATCCATAAATTTATTCGCTTAATAGTTTGAAAAAAATTTAATAGAATTTTATTGATTTGTTTATTGTAAATTAAATATTGTTTTAATAATATAAGATATATAAACTAAAAGGTTCTGAGTTAACTTAAAAAATTTAAAGTTAAGACATTTTTTATTAAATTCTAAAAATGGTAGACATTTTTAATAATTTTTTGTTGATTTGTATATTGTAAATTTAATATTTTGATAATATTTTGTTGATTTGTATATTGTAAATTTAATATTTTTATAATATTTTGTTGATTTGTATATTGTAAATTTAATATTTTAATAATATACGATATATATACTGAGATTTTAAGAAAATATTATAATAAAAATTTTGTATATTGCAAATTTAATATTTTAATAATATTTTGTTGATTTGTATATTGTAAATTTAATATTTTAATAATATACGATATATACACTGATATTTTAAGAAAATATTATAATAAAAATTTTGTTATATTCTAATTGAGAGATTTAGACATTTTTAATAATATTTTGTTGATTTGTATATTGTAAATTTAATATTTTAATAATATACGATATATACACTGATATTTTAAGAAAATATTATAATAAAAATTTTGTTATATTCTAATTGAGAGATTTAGAAATTTTTAATAATATTTTGTTGATTTGTATATTGTAAATTTAATATTTTAATAATATACGATATATACACTGATATTTTAAGAAAATATTATAATAAAAATTTTGTTATATTCTAATTGAGAGATTTAGAAATTTTTAATAATATTTTGCTGATTTGTATATTGTAAGTTTTGGAATAGAATATAATAGAATTTATTTAGAGTGGTCTTTATGGTAAAATAGAACCATTTACAGGCCCACTATAAAAATTAAAAGACAAGTTTACTTCCGATGAATGTGTGAACTTGTATGTAGGGTTATTGAATTGATTGCGGCTGAAATTGTTATTTTAGTTCGTTTGCAAGAAGTATGGCGATCAAGGAAGCTTTGAAGTGTTTAAGATACGTCAATGATTTTGTGTCTCGAGGAAGTTTGTTCCAAAGGCGTGGTGCAGCGATGGTGAACGCACGATATCCGTGATTACCATTGTGACGGGGGACGAAAAGCGAGTAGGAGCGATGACTTCTTAGTGAGAGACCAGTCGTCATATTGGATGCGCTATCAGGAAGATATAGATAAGGAGGGTTGTGCCGGAAATTGATTTGCCATGCAAGTGTGACGAGGCATGAAAAGGCTGGAGATTAAAATAGCTGTCGATTTGACGACGAGGTTTCTATGGACACTTCGAATGTCACGGAGGATGAGGGAGCATGAACTGATCTTGCTACGAATAAAAGGCAGAAACGAGAGATTATTGTCAAAAGGGACACCGAGGATTGTCACGATAGTCACTTCTGGTAGACGGAAATTGTGTGTGCATACTGGAAATCGAGGGTGTAAGAGTGGCGCGGTGTTATCCACATCATGTTAGATTTCTCGTTGTTTAAAAACATACGGATTGAACAAAGATATGCGTGAATAGCAGAGAGGCAAGACGATGCATCAGAAGCGAGGTTGGATGCAGATGTAAGTGTGCATGATGCATAGATTACTATATCGTCAGCGTACTGAATAACTTCAAAGCCGAAAGGGACCACGATGGAAGATAAATCACTAAGAAAAAGGGTGAAAAGAAGCGGCCCTAGAACGGATCCTTGTGGTACACTGCAGCTGAGATGAACCGGCGCAGAAGAGTTGGAGTTTTAATATAAATACAATTAATTGAAGATTATACATACAAGATACACAATTTGATTAGATCACATTTGTCACTGATACTTACCTGAAATGCCACGAGGTGTTACATTCACTGCTGTAAATGTTGCAACTGCAACTCAGTGCCTGCAATATGTGTAAGGTGTCCTTGTGGCATGCCAAGCGAACATGCATCAACTGTGCTGCTTTTAATTGTGTTCGTATGTTAAATTTGGAGCCCCTATTTCTGACTAAAAGAGAAGATGATACCAGTTACAGATCAATAGAACAACATTCTTGTACTGAAGAGAATGAAATAATAGACGGAGACCTCTCAACTGTAATATTTTAATAATATAAGATATATATACTAATATTTTAAAAAAATATTTTAATAAAATATTTAAGAAAAGTCAGGCGAATATACTAGTCCAAATGAATGGTCTGACATCTAAACGAGGAAAATGTGGTGAGAGTCGCTAAGTTTATCAGAATGGATTGAATTGGAAAAGCAAGTAGACTACTGATGAGTAAGAACTCGGAAGCTAGCCTCGTATCTCTCAATCACATGATTGGAGAAACTACTGTGCGAGAAAAATTAGCATCCATACATGTAGGGAGTATGTATACACAGTGTTTGCTGCGAGCTACCTTGCTCAACTGTGTCCAACACAACGAATCGAGATTCTATGAACTAAATGACGAAAACATAATACGTACAGCAAGATCTATACGAGGCTCAGCTGACAGCTCAACTACGTGAATTTAATATATCAATTTTAACCCAATTCATTAAACCTGAACACATGAAAGCATACATAGTAAGCCGATTACCTAGTGAGGTAATATATCTAGCAAGGCGAGGTGATTAGGCGCATTGTAGGGAAGGTAATAATGCAAGGGGTACAAATGGACCTAACTGATATATGCATACAAATTCAACTATACAGGACAACGCAGCGGTATTGAGGCGATGGTTTACTCAATTCTGCATGAATTCGAGAAGTCTGTTAACAACTTTTTCCAATCCGCTTTCCGCTCTAATCACTCGACAGAAATCGCATGCATAAAAGTGTACAACGACTTACTCATTTCTCGAGACAAGGCTTTATATAGTGTTCTCATCTCCCTCGAACTCTACTCCGCATTCGACATTGTCGACCACTCCGTCCTCCTTTCTCGCCTTCGTTATGATTACGGCTTTTCTTCCTCCTACGTAGCATGGATTGCCTCATATCTATCCGACCGTTCCTTTCGCGTCTGTTCTAATTCATCATCCTCCCCTCCCATCCCTATCTTTTGCGGGGTCCCACAAGGTTCAGTCCTAGGTCCCCTACTTTTCTCTCTTTTGCTTGGCGATCTCTCTCCGTTTATCAAACCTTACTCCTTTAACGTCATGCAATACGCCGATGACATTCTAATCTATGCTCATGCACCCGCACATCGCATACACGATATCGGCATTTCTGCCTCCAACTGTCTTTCTTCTATCTACAAACGTCTCTCCAATCTCCATCTCGTTCTAAACCCCGAAAAGTCCAAAATAATGTGGATCCTTCCCCGTAAACCAAACATATCTCCTCCCATTGTATCTTTTGCCTCATCGATCATCCCTATAGTCCACAATCTCACTTTCTTAGGCTTCCATTTCGATGATCACCTTTCCCTTAAACCCTTCGTCCGTGACAAGGTCCGCTCGTCTAACTTAATTCTCCGTGACATCCGCCGTATCCGCCCCCTTATCGACTTCCGTTCTTGTATGTATCTTCTTTCATCGCTTCTTTTCCCTAAAATCGATTACTGCCTTAGCCATTTTCGCCAATTCTCCAAAATCCATCATCCTACCCCTACAACGAATAATCAACACCGCCGTTCGAGTGCTCTTTCGTCTCCGTCGCTTCGACCACACATCCACATATTTTGCCCAACTCTCCTGGCCCACCATCCACATCCGCATCAAACTCCGCCTTCTTCTCGTTACTTTTCGTCTCATCGCTGTCGGCTCCCCATCGTTCATCAACCTTCCTTTCTTAGACGATACTCGCCCCACCTCGCTATCGCTTCGTTCCTGTCATACCCTCTTACTCCACGTTCCTAATTACTCCAACAACTACGGTCTCCGATCCTTCCTCGTCGCCGCCTCACTCGCCTGGAATCAACTCCCTCTCGACGTCCGCCGCGCTCCCTCCTTTATCACATTCAAACACCTCCTCCGTTCACACCTTCTCGACACCTGATTTACAGTCTTGTTTTGTTGTAGTCATGTAAGCGTGCGCTGGCACGCATTTGCCACGTTAAAATAAATCCTTTTTTTAAATAGTGTTAACTGTATGCTACTGCAAGATGCAAGTAATGCGTTTAAAAAATAATAATTTATTTTTACGTGGTAAATGCTGACGGCGTACGCTTACATGACCCCGAAAAAATCTAAATCATGTGTCAAGAAGATGGGAACGAAGGCGGTATTTGAATGTGATAAAGTAGGTAGCGCGTCGGACGTCGAAAGGGAGCTGATTTAATGCGAGTGGAGCGTCCACGATAAAAGATCGGAGACCGTAGTTGTTGGAGTAATTGGGAACGTGGACTAAGAGGGAATGACGGGAACTCAGCGATAGAAAGGTGGAGCGAGTGTCGTCTAAAAAAGGGACGTTGATAAACGATGGGAGCCGACAGCGATGAGACGAAAAGTTACGAGAAGGCGGTTGTGGATGCGGATGTGAATGGTGGCCATGAGAGTTATGCGAGATATGTGGATGTATGGTCAAAGCGAACGAGACGTAGGAGCACTCGAACTCGGAGTTGATTATGCGTTGTAGGGTTAGGATGATGGATTTTGGAGAATTGGCGAAAAGGCTGAGACAGTAATCGATTATACGGAAGAGAAGCGATGAAAGAATAAACACAAGAACGGAAGTCGATAAGGGGGTCGATAAGCCGTATGTCATGGAGAATTAAATTAGACGAGCAGACTTTGTCACGAATGAAGGGTTTAAGTGAAATGTGATCATAGAAATGGAAGCCTAAAAAAGTGAGATTGTGGACTATGGAGATGATTGATGAGGCAAAATATATGAGTGGAGGAGATTTAATTGCATAAACAGGAAACTAGTTTTGGCAAAGGAAACTAGTCCATCATTGTCACAAGCGCTGAGTAACTATGGAGATGATGAAGCCTCAGTTCTTACTGTCCAGGTTGAAACATGGTTATCGTCTGAGGGGTTCACACAGAGAGACCCACTCTCCATGCAAGCTTCCCCTGTCGCTTCACTACCATTAATCATTAGTCCTCAAGAGCATACATCCGTAATTATACATCGATGATATGCAGACGATGGAGCATGTGTTGGCTCACTTAAAACATCAAGAGATTGTGGAATGAAGTGCTACAAATTGGACCAAACTATGGATTCCGTGTAAACCCAGAGAAATTCACTCTTGTAGCACATGATGACATATCACAAGAACAACTATCAATGTTCAATGTTTAACTCACGTTCTGGGATGAAAAGAAACGTGAGTTACTTTTCATCAAGTAAAAGTAGAATAGGGGATGAAAAAGTTATTAATGAGAAAATCAAGAAGTGTTATCGGCAGACCAAAGTACTTACGCTAGTAAGTAAGGTAGCTAAGTTCGATTCCCATTCCTCTTTAGCACTACTTACTAAATCAATTCAGCAACAATGGAGATACATAAACTGCGCTTGCCAAATTTCACCGTTAGGATTTTAACAGCTGTTAATAAATTTATTTGATTCTGAATTTTACGGACATTGATGAGGAAATGCAAAGGATCAGCAAACTTTAGTTAACACATTGTGGTTTCGGAGTAATAGGTTCTGCAGGCCAAAGATAGTTTGAGTTTGAAAATTCATTCATGGTTATATTACCTCTACTCTATGGAGTCATGGGAGATCATCTTCGAAACAAACAACAACAGATCGCAAAAGTGTTCGAATTAAAAGAGAAAAGAGTGCTCTCAATGACAACATAACACTTATATCGGATTCGAATAGGATTTATGCGAGTTCTACGGAAGATATAATTGCTAAGTTCTACAAGTCCGGGAACAAAGCTGACATTATCAAAAACGAATTCCAGGACGCCATAGTGATATAATACGATCTGAACATAAACAATATTTCAAGATCCTATTCTTGTGGGGCACAACTCACGATTTCTTTTGCGTTGTCTTGTAAAACAAATGGTATTACCAGAATTCGTCTTAATGTGGTGCAAAACACTAGCAGCAAAAATTCGATAAATCGATAAACTCGTAACTGTTTAACCAATTCTACCATCGGTAAATGATTCAATCATCTTTGAATCACATTCAACGATAAGAGAGAGAAACGCTAGAGCAGATATCGCGTTTAACGGATTAACAGTTAGTGCGACGGAGCGGTCGTTTATAAACATATGCATATTCAATTGTCATCCGCCGTCGTACTGGCAGAGACCTTTTCGGATTGTTTCAAGGAAAACGAAAATCGAAAACTTCGGAAATATGATGAATGTATCACACAAGTTAAATGAGGTACCCTTCTATTCAGTGGTATACACTGCAGTTGGTGGGATTAGTCTAGGGGTAAATCGGATAATGCAGACCATAGCAAAATGCAGAGCCTCAAGATCACATCTAGACTGCAGTGAGTGCATTAGCCAACTGAGACAAGATGTGTCGATTCAAATAGCAAAATGTGCCTCAATGGCTGTGAGAATGCGAACAAAAGCCGAACATATTCTTTTTAGCAATTACGATATAATTTGATCGTTTTACATACACAGATGTGATTTCGATAAGAACAGCTCCGGATCTTTAGTAGCAAATTGTGACATTTTTATCATGTAGACTAAAATTATCGTATATTATTAAATTAATTATTATACAAGAATCATAATTTTACATTATTTTAATAATATTTTATTTAATGATACAAGACAAAAGCGACAACTGGTGTAGGCTTTATTCAATTAGGGTTTATTCCACCGCAAGCTGGTGGAATAAAACATAATGTTTCTATTATAAACATAAAAGAAAGGTTGAGAAATTAAGGGGTATGAAAAGTTAAAAGGCGGAAAGCAATGAGAAGAAGACGAATTTGAACACAACAATAAATGGTAAGCAAATCGAGAGAAGCAATGTGGAGGGATGTATGATCAAAACTACGAAGACGGAGGAGAATCCGGACCGATGCGTTTACGAAATAATGTTATCAGCTACTTAGATAGACGAAAGACAATTGGAGGCAGAAATTGCGATATCGTGTATGCGATGTGCGGGTACATGATCATATATGAGGATGTCATCGGCGTACTGTTTGACGTTAAAGGAGTAAGGTTTGATAAACGAAGAGAGATCGCCAAGCAGAAGAGAGAAAAGAAGGGGACCTAGGACTGAACCTTGTGGGACCCCGCAGAAAATAGGGATGAAAGGAGAGGATGATGAATTTGAACATACTAGATAAGAACGGTCGGATAGATATGAGATATTTACTATGTAAACCGAAACAATCCCATGTAATAACTGCAACTCAGACATTTGAATGGCTGAATATATATTTTAAAAGTCATTTGCAATCAACGACCTGCAATCGGTATTTACTATGCGTAGTGAACGAATACTCACGCTTTCCATTCGCATTTCCATGTTCAGATTGTTCGTCATCGACGGTTATCGATTGTTTAAAGCAAATTTTTGGTATATTTGGTTGTCCTACTAAAATACATTCGGACCAAAAATCATCTTCCAATTCAAAGAATTCCAAGATTATCTGTCATCAACAGGTGTAGCCTATAGTCGATTAACACCGTACAATCCGCGTGGGAATGAACAAGCGGAGCGCTATGTCGGGATAATTTAGAAGACAATACAATTGAAGTTTAAATCTGATGGGAAATCGCCGAAACAATGGGAATCAGTGTTTTCATCGACATTATCGTTCATTAGAACACTCCTATGCACCGTGACCGGATATTCGCCTCAAGAACCAATGCTTAGCTACAAGCACAATTCCTTAAATCATACTATCTTACCGCCATGGATGAAAAGTGGAAATATAGTTTTTCTTGCTGAAGAGCCATCGTGGAAGAACAGATCTTTTCGACAGGTAAAACTGGTCGGGACAAATGGAAATTATACCACAGTGAGTCATGATATTCAGAAGGAATTAAATGTTTCGATACGAAAGATTGTGTAATAAAAGAGAGCTTTCCAAGATAAGCTTTATCAAAATCAATCTAAAACAACACAATACAGATTAGTTAATAGAAAATCATATATCATTCTTCTCGCCTTTTTCTATTGAATGTAGCTCAACTTCGTAGTCGCGTAAATACGAAGGTAGTCGTCTCTGTCGCGTCGGTTTGCAAGTTGTATGATTGTCGTCTAAGCGATTTATATTCTCGGTACACTCGTCATTTTGAGAACATGTGTCGATCGAATTTTGCGAATGTACATTGCTGGTATCCCGATAAAAATCGTTGATAGACGCTTCAGGGTTATTTTCGTTTGTTTCGATGGATCCTTCTCCTTGTGCTAATTTACTATTTGAAACAGTCACGATCTTTCCATCATCTCTAGAGACACGACTATAATAAGGATTGGATGCTATCACAATAGCTTCATCAACTTTATTGTCATATTTGCCAGCTCTATCATTCTTCATCCAAACAGATGAATTTGGAATAAGCCAATGTGGCAAATCATTGATATTTATCATTCGACGCTGAAAACCAAACATTCGTTCATGTGGTGTAAAATTGGTACTGGTCGAGAGTAAACTACGAACTGCATTGAGCGCTTGAGGTAACATATCCTGCCAATTTTCTATAGGCAAATTGCACGATTCCAACGAAGCTGTTATAGACGACCAAATGATCCCATTGTATCGTTCGACAAGTCCGTTTCCCTGTGGATGATAAGCACTCGAATGACTCTGTGCAGTACCATGTGAAAACAAAAATTCTCGTAGTTCGTTTGACATAAAGGATTTTCCACGATCGCTGTGTATGTAAGCTGGTGGACCGAACATGCAAAATAGCGACTTCAGACACTTGATTACAGTGGTAGACGACATATCTCTGCAGGGAAATACGAATGGGAACCTTGAATATTCATCGATGATACACAAGGCATAAATGTTTTCATTGTTTGAAGGCATAGGACCTTTGAAATCGATATTCAGCCTTTCAAATGGTCTAGTGGCCTTGACTAGCTGTCCCATTGCTGCTGGTTGATAAAAGCGAGGTTTAAGACGACGGCATATTTTACATTTTCCAACCATCTCGCGAATATCGTCTATTCCATATGGTAAATTCATCGTTTTAACGTAATGGTGCAAACGGATTATACCGGCATGGCAGAGTTTATCATGTAATTGATACAAATGGGAGACATTAGCATTGCACAAAATTGCATTATCTCGTGACAGGGCGTCCGCACATTCATTCTGCGATCCGGGTCTGTAAATAATGTCGAAGCGATAAGGTGACAATTCAATCTTCCAACGTGCAAATTTATCAGCTTTGATTTTGCTGCATTTATGATTTCCAAACATCATGCTAACAGATCTTTGATCTGTTATTAACTTAAAAGGACGATTTGTGAGATGGTGTCTCCAATATCGAACGCTTTCGACAACTGCCATTGCCTCTAGTTCTATAGCTGATTGTTTTCGTTGTGAGTTTGAAAGCGATCGGGAGAAAAACGCAACAGGTCGAGAATCTTGACTTAGTATAGCACCAATAGCACAATTCGATGCATCGGTCTCAACGACAAATTCTTTATAAGGGTCAATAGCTGCAAGTGATGCAGATGCAATATCGTTTTTAAGATTTTTTATCGCACATGTCACTTCATCATTGAGTGGAAACAAAATAACACTTAATAGAGGCTTAATTTTGAGTGAAAAGTTCTCGATCCACTTTGCATAATGAGCGAACATTCCACACATCCTTTTTAACGACTTCTGATCGTGTGGATTTTGCATCTCCATTAGTGGTTTAACTCTGCTCGGGTCAGGACGGATAGTGCCTTGCGAAATTAAGTAGCCCAAAAAACAAATCGTTTCTAATTGGTATTCAGACTTTTGCTTTGAAATTGTCAGATTTAGCGAATTGGCAATTTTCATGAAACAATTTAGACGTTCGTTATGTTCTTCGACAGTATTACCGCAAATTATAATGTCATCTAGATAAGCATATGTTCCCGTCAAATTCTTTTCTTCGATAACTGAATCCATCAGTCGTTGAAAACAGGGAACAGCATTAGTAATACCGAAGGGCAATCGACAAAATTGCCACAGACGTCCATTGGCTTCAAAGGCTGTGTACGGTCTATCTTGCTTTCGAATAGATACTTGATGATAGGCAGACGATAAATCAAGTCTTGAAAAAACTTTAAAAGTCGATACCCTGTCTATAATCGCTTGAATATTCGGTAAGGGGTATGCGTCTAATTGAGTATAGTAATTGATTGTACGGGAATAATCTATAACCATTCGTGGTTTGTGAAGCTGAGAACGAACGACAAGTACTTGAGATCTCCACGGTGATCTGCTTTGCTCAATTATTCCATCGTTTTGCAAATTTTGAATCTCCTTTCGTATAAAACCGAGATCATCATAATTATAACGTCTAGATTTTGATGCAATGGGTTTTACATTTGAAGGCAGATTAGGAAATAGGTCAGGAGCTTCTAGTTTGGCAGACTGAATGTGATTGATTTGCACCGATGATGACTGTCCATTAAAATTTAAAGTAAGAGATTTCAATTTTGACAAAAAATCGAGACCAATAATTACCGGAAAACATAATCTATCCATCGCGAAAAACTTTGCCCCGCCTAGCCTCATTCTCCCGGAACTCTTTCATCTTCTCCCTGTCTCACCTTCCGAAGTCTCATCTGTTCTCATGTCCTTGCCCAGCAAAACCTCACCTGCCGATCCCCTGCCTACCCACATACTTAAATCCATATGCTTATCGATATCCCCTTTTCTCACAACCTTGTTTAACTCGTCCATCACACTGGAAATCTGCAATCGTTCCTCCCCTCCTAAAGAAACAATCGCTCGACCCCTCCCTTCCTTCCAGCTATCGCCCAATTTCACTACTCCCTACTCTTTTTAAGCTCTTAGAACGCCTCATCTTAATACAGGTCAACGCTTATCTCTCGTCATCCAATCCTTACCATCCTTTCCAATCCCCTTTCCGCTCTAATCACTCCACAGAAATCGCCTGCATGAAAGTTTACAACGACTTACTCATTTCTCGAGACAAGGCTCTATATAGTGTTCTCATCTCCCTCGACCTCTCCTCCGCCTTCGACATTGTCGACCACTCCGTCCTCCTTTATCGCCTTCGTTATGATTACGGCTTTTCTTCTTCCTCCGTAGCATGGTTTGCCTCATATCTATCCGACCGTTCCTTTCGCGTCTGTTCTAATTCATCATCCTCCCCTCCCATCCCTATTTTTTGCGGGGTCCCACAAGGTTCAGTCCTAGGTCCCCTGCTTTTCTCTCTTCTGCTTGGCGATCTCTCTCCGTTTATCAAACCTTTCTCCTTTAACGTCATGCAATACGCCGATGACATCCTCATCTATGCTCATGCACCCGCACATCGCATACACGATATCGGCATTTCTGCCTCCAACTGTCTTTCTTCTATCTACGAACGTCTCTCCAATCTCCATCTCGTTCTAAACCCCGACAAGTCTAAAATAATGTGGATCATCCCCCGTAAACCAAACATATCTCCTCCCACTGTATCTTTTGCCTCATCGATCATCCCCATAGTCCACAATCTCACTTTCTTAGGCTTCCATTTCGATGATCACCTTTCCCTTAAACCCTTCGTCCGTGACAAGGTTCGCTCGTCTAACTTAATTCTCCGTGACATCCACCGTATCCGCCACCTTATCGACTTCCGTTCTTGTATGTCTCTTCTTTCATCGCTTCTTTTCCCTAAAATCGATTACTGCCTTAGCCTTTTCGCCAATTCTCCAAAATCCATCATCCTACCCCTACAACGCATAATCAACTCCGCCTGTTCGAGTGCTCTTTCGTCTCCGTCGCTTCGACCACACATCCACATATCTTGTCCAACTCTCCTGGCCTACCATTCACATCGGCATCAAACTCCGCCTTCTTCACGTAACTTTTCGTCTCATCGCTATCGGCTCCCCATCGTTCACCAACCTTCCTTTCTTAGACGACACTCGTTTACCTCGCTATCGCTGCGTTCCCGTAATTCCCTCTTACTCCACGTTCTCAATTAATCCAACAACTATGGTCTAAGATCCTTCCTCGTCGCCGCCTCACTCGCCTGGAATCAACTCCCTCTCGACGTCCGCCGCGCTCCCTCCTTTATCACATTCAAACACCTCCTCCGTTCACACATTCTCGACACATATTTACATTTTTGTTTTGTTTTGGTTATGTAAGCGTGCGCTGGCACGCATTTATTATTATTCCAATACATACCAAAGCAAAAATTACCGAAGTAAAAATTATTTTCTTGATAACAAACATCTTACAATAAAATAACATACAATCTATTATACATACAATCTAAAGTGAATGCAATCACTACGCCCGCGGAATTACACAAATTACAATGCTACGAGGAAAACCGTCTGCAAACCCTCGCTGTTGTAATTGCAATGGCAACGCTGCCGTTTGCAGGGTTTGTCGTTGCTCGAAATCAAAGAAAATTTGTATAGACTGTCTCGCCTCTAATTGCCGCAATCGTATTACAGTCAGCGACCCTTAATGACAGCCAAGTTCTAACCGATAAACTACCAAGATCAAATATACATCGACATGGAACCCCTACAATGGCTGAACAAATTGATGATGCATATAAAGAAGTTATTCACTGGACTCCTAATATATGGTTACTACCGAAATGTAATGCGAGTGAAGATTGTGTTGACATCTTGTCCTCACAATACGAAATGGCCGATAATGACGAGGCTATGAATGTCGGGCCTTAATCGGCAACCGTTATTTGTCAACTATTGCTTCGAAAATCTAATAGCTCGAAAACCAAAGTTATTCGAAAGTGTCTCGAACGCAGATTACTACTTTGGAAGGAAAGAAAACTGCAAGACTTGATAATTGAAGCTCGCCTCCTTCAACATGAACTTGTCCACCGAAGGAATGGTAGGGCCAATAGAGATATCGATTGGGTCAATAAATTTATATCAATGATGACACAAGGCAGAACAAACATGGCTATGCGATTAATCAATGACGAAGCATCCGCATCCAGCAAAATACTATCTCTGGATGATCGAATTGGGTCAATTACAGTACGTCAGAAATTGGAAGAATTACATCCCCGAGGAGCAGAAGTGACGGAGGAAGCCGTTATTCGACAACCACTTGAAAATATTGTCCAACATCATCCTGTTAGATTTCAGGATATATGCTCTGAGGATATAATAAGGGCTGCTCGGTGTACCCATGGATCGCTCGGTCCGTCTGGTATTGATTCTAAAGGTTGGCAGAATATGCTGCAGTCATTCGGTGCGTCATCGAAACGCTTAGCGTCGAGCTTGGCAGATCTAGCACAAAAACTAGCGACTAAACGGGTCGATTATGTGAAATACGGGCCCTTACTGCATGTCGTCTTATTCCTTTGGATAAGAGTCTTGGCATACGACCCATCGGCATAGGAGAAGTAAGTCGTCGGATAATTGGGAAGGTACTGGCGAGACGTATAAGTGAGGATCTCCATGCAGTATCGGGACTGGAACAGCTCTGTGCAGGACAGCGTTGCGGTGTAGAGGCAGCCATTCACTCAATACGCAACTACTTCGAGCAGGGAAATCAAGGAGGCATCTTGCAGCTCGACGCAAACAACACGTTCAATCGAATAAACCGTAAAGTCGCTCTAATGAATATTAAATATGTTTGTCCATCTATGCTTACGGTATTGCAGACTATATGGGGACAACTCGTTACTTTGTGTAGATAGTGATATAATAACACCAGATGAAGGGTTCACGCAGGGTGACCCTCTGGCTATGATTGCATTTGCCGCTGCATCGTTGCCACTTATACAGGCTGTCAAGGATGTTGTTCCCGGAGTGATCCATCGATGGTATGCAGATGATGGTCACTGTTTGGGTTCAATCGAAAATTTAAAAAAGGTGTGGCAGGTAATCCGAGAAATAGGGCCAAATTATGGCTACTATGTAAACGAATCTAAATGTCGGCTTTTGGTTCAGTCCATGGATCGACCGATTGCTTCGGGTGCATTCAATATGGAAATGTTACAGATAGTTGATGATGGTCTCGTAGTGCTCGGCTCCCCAGTAGGCAGCGAAAGTTTTGTCGAATCTTTTCTAACAGAAAATGTTTCAAAATGGTCAAGTTACATAACGGTACTCAAATACGTAGCTGACGTTAACCCACATATCGCATATTCAGCACTTACCCAATCATTGCAGTTCAAATGGAATTATGTACAGCGAACTTGTAGAACGGATGGGGCATCCTACGAGAAGCTGACGGATTCGCTCTACAGAACCCTTTTGCCCTCCATATTGGGGCAAACAACGATAAACGATATTACCCGTCAATTAATAACCCTCCCCTTAAGACATGGTGGATTGGGAATAAGCGATCCATCCGAAAAACCCGAAAATGAATATATAAGATCAATGAGAATGTGCGAGCCATTACTAGCGGGAATTTCTGGAAATGAGCTAAGACATCAGCAATATAGCCTTGCGTCTCTGATAAGGGCAGAAAAGGATCAATTCGCACATGGAAAATTGGCAAATCTTACTATTAACAAGCTTGAGATATCAGAGGTAGTCCGACAAGCCAAATGTAAGGGGCATCCTCATGGTTATCATCGAAGCCGTTGAAACACTTAGGCTACACTATGACAAAAATAGCATTCCATGATGCTGTAGCCGCCCGTTACAACTGGATACCGCCGAATTGTCCTTAGTATGTGCATGTGGTGAAAATTTTTCTGTGAGACACGCTCTAGCACGCCAAAAACAGGTGGACTCCCCATTGTCAGACACAATGTAGTCCGTGACTTTCTGTCCGAAGAACTCACATAAGTAGGATGCACTGTGACAGTAGAGCCAGTACTGCAGCGGGTTCCAGAACACCTGATCTTCACGAGCGCCTCCACATGTCGAAATCCCAATGCTCGCTCGGACATTTGTTGTGATGACCTATTCGGTGATAGGATGACCCGGTCCATGATTGACATCTGTGTTTTCAGCCACTTGGCGTCGTCCTACATTATGGGAACATCGAACCCCTACGTCTACCACGAAAACCGTAAGCAAAGCAAATATGGGGAACGTATTGCTAGAATCGAACTGTCGAAATTCTACCCAGTGGTCATGTCATCTCTTGGAGGAGTTGGTCCGAGTGCACAAATAATCTTACAGAGGGTAGCGTTAAAATCAGCAATCCGTAACGGCTTACAATATGGGGAATGCATTCAACGACTACGCACTGCATTGAGCTTTAGATTGGCAAAGATGGCTTCTACGTGTATCAGAGCAGCACGTACCCAAAATCCGGAACATCGAACAGTTTTAATGTAGAAGATTGTGTTATATGGGCCCATTTGAGGGAACCCTCATTATGTATTCAATAATAAATATTTTATTTAAAAAATACATACCAAAACCAAAAGGCTATTCAGGCATAGTCCGAAAAAAAGCAAATGGTCAGTCAGCGTAGCTAATTAGGGTATTCCAGTGGTAGTGTTGAATGACGGCATTGTATCCGTAACGGCTTACAATATGGGGAATGCATTCAACGACTACGCACTGCATTGAGCTTTAGATTGGCAAAGATGGCTTCTACGTGTATCAGAGCAGCACGTACCCAAAATCCGGAACATCGAACAGTTTTAATGTAGAAGATTGTGTTATATGGGCCCATTTGAGGGAACCCTCATTATGTATTCAATAATAAATATTTTATTTAAAAAATACATACCAAAACCAAAAGGCTATTCAGGCATAGTCCGAAAAAAAGCAAATGGTCAGTCAGCGTAGCTAATTAGGGTATTCCAGTGGTAGTGTTGAATGACGGCATTGTTCACGTATCCATTTGTAGCATCGTAATTTAAACGTTCTCAAACTGGGGGCTGCAACGACTTCCTCAGGCAACGAATTCCACATGTTAATTCCTCTCCTCGAGAGTATATACACTTTTGGTAATCTGCCAAATCCAAATTTATACAAGACTCTGCTATGTCCCCGCAACTGATCTACCCGCCTAGTGATTACATCGGTGGGATAACCTACCACATCATTCGACATATGCCATAGACATAGCATTTCCAAGGATATGAACCTCTCACGTACCGACAACATCCCAATACGACTTAGACGTACATAATAGTCAATACCACTTAAGCCAATACAGAGCCTCGATCCGCGCCTAAGAATAGACTTCAGGTCTAATAGTTCTTGCTTAGTGACAGGGAAACAAGCCTGAATGCAGTACTCCAAGTGTGGCCTGACGATGGAGATGAATAACCTCTTGAACATATGATAGCTTAACCGGATGAATGCATTTTTGATACAATATAACGCCCTAGTAGCTTTACCTATAAAGAAGTCGGTGTTCAACTTTGTTCTCAAGGATCTATGGACAATAATCCCTAAATCCTTATGATGAGACACTTTTCGGTAGAATCGCACCACTTGATCAGGGAGTTTAGATCATTTTGTAACGATACTCGATCAGCAGGACTTCTAATGATCGACTAAATCTTTAGATCGTCTGCAAACGCTAGATGAGAGCATGATAAGCGGAGTAGCAGATCATTAATGAAGATTATAAAGAGCAGTGGGGACACATGACACATTTGCCATGTTAAAATTAATCTTTTTTTTCGTACTTTTAAAAAACTACTTCAGTCTCATCTTATCTCAATCGATCACCCAGATTATCATCCAAATTTAGTTATGCTTTATCCACATTCATTCATTTATCTTACATTTTTCTCTAATAATAAAATTTTACTGTTAGTATTGACAAGAAAATGTTAAATTTTTAGGTTTTTCTGTTATCTACCGAACTTTTAAGATAAAAGCAATGAATGCGGACTATTTCAAGATAATCACTTTAATAAATTATTTTTTATAAATAAAAAAGCTTATGTACTAATGTCTACATGTAAATGTCTATAGGTAACTTTAATTTTGAAATTAAATGTTTGTGTTGTTTAAAGGTCTCTATATTTTATTTTGAGAACAGATCGGCTTGAGGAATATTTTATAATCCTAAGTATTAAAAAATTATTACCATCTTTTAATTATCGGCTTAAGGATTAATTTTTGTTCATCCCAACGATTTGTCCTTTTAGGTGACTTCAACCTTCCGAATGTAGATTTGAATATGAATGGGTGTCAACCCTGCTTAGGAGTTCAAAACAATTTCGTAATTTATTTATTGTTGACCTACTTTTAGTGCAACATTGTAGAGAACCAACTCATGTCAACGGTGCTACTATAGATCTTGTGTTTACAAGATGCTTTGGAGATATCGACATTATTGCGTATTATCCTCCTTTGTGGTAATAATGATCACTGTGTTCTCTACATTAAATTAGTGCCCAAGGGCGTTTTATGTTAAAATTGGGTTATTCGAAACGAAATTATTGTCTCGTCTTCAAAGTCCTATAAAGAAATAATATTAAATTATTTGAAAATGTGCCCTCTGTGAATTATTTAGATACAAATATGTCATCCGCTTTACAATATTTTCTCTACGTCTGTTGCTTTTGGCGTTGTTCCTTCTGATTGGCAGAATTCCATCATCTGTCATATTTATAAGAAAGCGGATAGTTCACCCATTGACAATTATTATTATAGTGTACAAGTTACTAGCCGCAAATGGCTGTTTCAACTGTTCACAAATTACATTTTAAAATATCAATTAAAATACATCCACGAATCCAAATTAGAGTTCACAATCCACTTCAGCAGCATCTTCTTGAAGTGTCTATTGCTAGTAGCATTGACGACGTCTTCAGGCAGCGAATTCTAAACATTCAATGCGCGGTGGGAAAGCCTACTCACACTCCTTATTTTGCCATGGGGGAATTTAAATAACGTAAGGGAGTGACCTCTGCGACGCGAATTTCTCAATTTTATCGAATTGGATGGGAACCCCTCTTTTCCACGAACCAAATGCCACATCGCTACAAGATCTAAATATAGTAGCCTCTGGGCCGTTGAAGGCATTTTTAAGCAAGCTAGGCGCTCATTGTAAGAATAAAGAGATGTAATGCAAAGTTTGGTTCCTCTACGTAAAATCGACTCGGTCTTTTTCATCTCAGCCTTGGTGGATGGAAAAGTTGATGCGATGCAGTATTCCACATGCGGACGGACTAACGCACAGTAGAGATGCTTAAATAATTTTGGATGCAGCTTACTAAATGTGTTCTTAATACAATACAAGGCCTTCATGGCTTTACCGTAGATATAATCGGTATTCGGTCGTGTTTTAAGGTCGTTATTCAAAATAATCCCTAGGTCTCTATGAACAGAAATGTTGTGAAGCTTATAACATCCTAAATAGAATTCATGATCAGATTTACATTTGCCGAGTTTCATATGAACGCACTTATCTACATTTATGGTCATACCGGTAGCACTGCTCCAGTCGTAGATTGTCTGGAGATCATGTTGTAGATGCCGGCCATCAGGATCTGAGATGCTATCGCACCACACTTTCACATCGTCTGCGAATGCCAGGCAGGGACTGTTTATGCGTAACAGAAGATCATTGAGAAATATAATAAAAAGCAAGGGACCAAGGACTGTACCTTGCGGAACTCCGGATTTAACTAACCTAGTAGAAGACATGCTATTGCCAACCCTCACCTGAAATGATCTCCCGTCCAAAAAATCACGAATCCAATTGCATAACATGGAGGATACTCCGTAGTGTGCTAACAACCTAATCATCCCATCATGAGGGACGCGATCGAAGGCTTTCGAAAAATCAATAAAGATTATATCGAGTGAGCTACCAAAACTTAACGACTGGGTCCAAGTTTCGCGCGCGGTAAGCAAGTTCGTCAAACAAGAACGGGAGTGACGAAAACCATGTTGAGCGGACGATAGTATACCAAGAGAGACAAGATGATCGTAGACTCTAGTGCTGATGGCGCGTTCGAGAACTTTGCACAGAGAAGAGGTTAAGCTTATTGGCCTATAATCACCACAGGATGATGCAAAAATTTTTTTGGGAATAGGAACAACGGTTGCAGTTTTCCAATCTTCTGGGACACTGCCAGTGGCCAGAATTTTATCAAAGATAATAGTCAGGAATGGTGCCAGGTAACTCGATAAAGCTTTGAGCAGGTATGGGGAGATGTCATCGGGGCCAGCTGCGCTAAAAGGACGAATATTATTGAGATAATCTTGAATTTCAGTAACGCAAATTGGCCGGGATTCATTACGCGGAGGGATAGAGCACCCGTACCATATCATATGAGAATCGCAATGTGGTAAAGTGGATAAAGAGAACGAGGATGCGAAGGTCTCAGCTATATCAGTTTCATTTGTAACCAAGCCACATTCAGAGTGCACATGCTTGATTGCAGAGTTGAGCGTTCCGTTTTGCCGAGCATATGACCAAAATAGCTTGGGGTTGCGATTAACTTCCTTGATGATTGTAGATTCATGATTGTAGATTCGATACCTATAAATTTATAAGCGAACGAGATAACTTCCAAAGACGATTTCGTACTCGCAACATCAATCTCAGGTCCTTATCGAACCAAACAGGATATTTAGTATTTGGCGAGATGATACGCTTTGGTGCAAACACGTCAGAAATACCTAAAAGGTAATCCCCAATCACTTTTAGTGAGACTTCTTTAGTATTTGTTAAAGATAGTGGACGACGTTGACAGAAAGATAAAATTTGCTCATCAAGCACTTTTGACCAAACCCGTTTTACGATGGGAGCCGTAAAATGGCGGAATTTAAAGTTTGGGGTGACCTGTAGTGATAGCACGCAGTGGTCAGAGTTACCTATCGGTGGAAGATAATCCACTCGAGCTATGTCTTCAAGACGTTTGGAAAAAACCAAGTCAAGTATAGTATCATTATTATGGGAAGAAAATCGTGTGGGCTCTTGAATGTGTTGTACTAGTAAGAGTTCATCAGCGAGGAAGTGGGAGATTTCTCTTTCTACGACGGTGCCATCATCAAATATTGTTTGCCGCCAATCTGATCTAGGTAGGTTGAAGTCTCCTAGAAGAAGGAAATGAGAACTGATACTTATCGATCGCAATACTGACTTCAGAAGATTACAATCAGTGATCATAGAAGATGAGCGATATACAACGCAGAGACTGATACCAACACGATCATACCCAATATGAAAGGTAATACTCTCGAACGAGCCTTGCGGATCACAAACTTGATCGATGCCAGAAATTAGCAAATGGTCTCGAACGTACACTGCAACACCGCCCCCTCGCATACTGGACCTCCTGTCCCCTCGAAGTAGACGATAACCTGGAATATTTACAGTGGCATCCAAGATGTGTTCATGTAGCCATGACTCACTAACACAGAATATATCATACGCATTAACCTCAACATGGTATCGAAGCTCTACAAGTTGTGCAGGAAGACTTCGTAA
Source organism: Pomphorhynchus laevis (assembly GCA_012934845.2). Classification (NCBI taxonomy): domain Eukaryota; kingdom Metazoa; phylum Acanthocephala; class Palaeacanthocephala; order Echinorhynchida; family Pomphorhynchidae; genus Pomphorhynchus; species Pomphorhynchus laevis. The sequence goes on along the minus strand of WNNJ02002141.1, from coordinate 106,022 downwards.
ATTTGAATAACCTACCGATAAATAGCAACGAGTTGCATTGGAATCCTTTTTGGTTTTACTAAGGCACGGTCTATCAAATACAATCAGATACCCTAAGGAATGGTCAGTGTTCTCTGAATTTACATGGAAACAGGGGTCCCGACAGTTAAAGGAGCCAACTGTTTCCAACGTACGACAGGACGCCACTTGACAACCCGAAAATCCCGTATGCATATATTAGCCTCACCTTGAGAAAGCCGGTGTCTCAATTCGATGTTTGCTTTTCGTAATTGTAATCGCTCATCTGGCGAAAGGTCACGAAGGATACGAAATGGCAACCCCCTAAGACGATATCCACGTGATAACAACATGCGCACATGATCACTAGAGGACAATATCACCTTCAACAGTCTTGGTTTCTCCTGTGTTCTTTTACCAAGCCGAAATAGCTTCTTCACGTGTATAGACGATGCTAACTCTTCATCACCTTCATGCAATAGATGGGATAATACCTTACGCAAAATAGACACGTCATGGTCCATATGTTCCTGTGAGTTTGCGGAATTGGACTCAGTAAGTTCGCTGAATAACACGCTATATGACCTGTCATAATGATGCCGAGTTATCTCAACCGACTTCGCATGTCGAACTTCACTATTTTCTGTAGGGGAAAAGTTCGATGCTATATGGGTTGGGGATCTGTTGTCTGAAGACGTGCACAAGCTGGACGACGAATTTGCTTGGACACTGGTGTCATTGTTGTCGATAATTGGCTTATCACATGGTGCAACATTTATAAGAGCATGCTTTGAATTCAATGAAGTCCGTAAAACACTGTCGCCCATCCGGCATTGAGGCTCAACTTCAATGTTGGAACTTGTGGCATTTACTACTGATTTAGGAGGCAAGTAATTTTCTAGCGTAGATGAAATGATGTGCGAATCGTCATCAGAAACTATCTTAGTAATCGTATATGACCTCTCATGTCCCCTTTTCCACACTCGAGTTGGCGTTGAAGCCACAGAAAGGCTATTATCATGTTGTGTTTTACTCTGGACGTGAGGGGAGATCTCTAGTTGATCGGCTTGTTTTGTGGTGTCTGTACATGAATTGGTACATTGGTTATTATCATTATCATCGGTAGGTTTGTTTTGCTCACTCCTCGTAGCCCTTCGTATAACAGCACTGCAAAAGCCGCACATGAATGATCGCAAGTGATATATCGCCTGATCTTTACTCTTGACTTTGACAATGCTCCACACATCACAGTTTGGCGCATCGCAGCCTACTTCTAACTGAGTGTAACAGTCGTCAGATAATGAGTTATTGATTCTGCCCTTCTTATATTTTTTGGTCATTGTAATCGTGAGACAACGAGGTATTCGCTTGTATGTTATTATATTGTTCCGTTTAAGTAATCCTGGATTGATCAGGAACTGGATTGATTGTAAGTAATCCTGGATTGATCAGGAACTGGATTGATTGTAATTAATCGTAAAATGCTTCCCAAGTAAAATATGTTTCGTCTAACTCCTCATCCGAAAGCTGGACTATCTGACAGCTGCCTGGTTCGTTGTAGCAGAAGAAAAATTGTTTTTAGTTAAATATCAATGATAGTTGTAACTGAACAATCCCAGGTTTAATATATTGTATTTACTTTAGATTGTATTTCCTTTAGATCTCAAATGTATGTTATTTTATTGTATGTATATAAGAAACCAAAAATTTTTTAGGCCTATTATAGGCCTATTAGTCTCACTTGCGTGTGTTGTCGTGTGCTAGAGAGATTGATTAAGTGACGAATAGTATAATTTCTAGATAGATTTCAAATTTTGAACCCAGCACAGTATGGCTTCCGAAAAGGTTATTCTACGACTACTAATTTTGTACATGCACGTGAAAATTGGTATCACTAATATGATCAAGGTATACCAGTTGATGTCATTTTCTTTGATTTCTCAAAAGCGTTCGACTCAGTTAATCACACGCGTCTTATTGAGAAGTTGGAGCACATTCATCTTGATAAGAGGATCATAAACTGGATTCGTGTATTCCTTTCCAACCGACAAAGTGTCGTACGAGTAAGTGAGTCGCTGTCGAGTCCATTTCCAGTGTTGTTAGGTGTTCCACAGGGAAGTGTATTGGGTCCCATCTTATTCAGTCTTTATATCAACGATTTGATACCAAATATCAGTTCATTCAGTTTATTATATGCAGATGATCTTAAAGTTTGGCGACATATTATTTCCGATCTTGATAAACAGCATTTACAAAGCGACGTCGACGTTATATTCAATTGGTCTAAACGAAATCACTTGAGGATCAATTCCGCTAATGTACATGTATGCGTATATCACGAAGATCGTGTGATCATCTTGGAGGTGAGTACCAGTTTGGTTCAATTAGTATGGAAAGAACCTACTCATATAAAGATTTGGGAGTTTGGGTTTGTGCTGACTTATCTTCTCGAAAGCATTCAGACTACGTGTGTTGCATCACAAAACGCTTAATAGGACATACTCGTCGAGCTCTGATAGGCATAGATCCGTTATGTTACCATACCTTAGCAAATGCGTTTTTCTTGAGCCATATCTTATACGCATCGCCAGCTTGTTATCCCGAAACTACTTATGAGCGTCGTGCATTGGAGAAAGTGTTCAGATCAACAACTAAATTAGTCTCAGGGCTGCATATTTTTGGCTGCGGGAAACGCCTCCAGATATTAAATATGCCTGGTCTGTGATATATCCGTGACAAGCGAGATCTCTCTCTTGTTTGGAAAATTCTGCATACTAAAGATCATCCACTGTCACATCTACTGCAACTGAGAGGTCAACCTTCTCTTCGCGGGCAACCCCTGATGCTGAGAACACAAAGGTACATGCATGCAGTTTCCTGCTTTGCCAAACGAGTCGTACGATCTTGGAATTCGCTTCAGAGTGCGACCGTTTTGTAGTCTACTGCTTCAAGTTTTTGTGCCCTACTGGATGATGACCCTTCCTTCTCAAGACAACAGTGGGATTTTCTGTAGTTCATCTGATGAGGGATGCACAAATCGAATCTTATTCTTATTATTCTTATTATTTCTTGTGAAGCAACTTGTAAAGAGCCTCGGCTCATATGTTGTCAATTAATAATAATAATTTATGTTCTGGTCTTGTTACGAAATCAAGTAAAAATATAAGTGTTTTGTAACCCTGTCCTAATCACTATCGACAATTAATTGTAAAATGTTATTTTAAATTGTTACATGTTTGATTTCTTAATAATTCACAGTAAACTTGGCATCTAAATAATTCGTACCTCAGAGATCGACAATACCCTTAACCCTAATTTTTAGAGATAAGACAACGTTTCGGTGATCGTAGATATTAACAATTTACGATTTGCCAAATACCCCAGAGCTACATCACGAAGGTACAATTTAACCTTTTGAATTGGATCGACTCTTTGAAAACGATTCGATCGATTTAATTAGTTTATAAGCTTTCTTAAGCGTTAATAGCGAAATAAAATTTATACTTCTAATTAAACGTAAACCCTTTAATCCTTTTCTAAATTAATTCTATTTATTCAATGCTTTTGTAAATTACAGATAATCTATTTGATTTACAATGGAACCTGAAGTTGTTACTGTCTCTGATGATGAAGATATTGTTCTATTCAATAGAAGCTCAAAATCAGCACATGCATCTAGCTTTGACTATGATAAGAAACATCCTATGAGGATCGTCGATATACCTGAGGTACATGTGCTTGTTTTTGGCGTTTATGATATTTGCTAATCCATTGTTACTAGCAATTAATTAGCAAATTGCTACTTGTATGCGATAAACTTAGGCTTTGCTGCACATTATACTGAAATATCTGATTAATTTAAACGTCCAGCGATTATCTAAACGCTGGACTTTTAATATTTTTTATAAATATTAAAATAAATATTAAAATATTAATATTTTTTAATAGTTTTATCATGTCTATAATTAATTGTACCTTTAAATTCTTTATCTAAAGCCACGTCTTTAAATCATTCATTAAAATAAAGTTTATCATTAATTCAATTGATATTTTTAAGTATTAAAAATATTAATATATTGATATTAATATTAATATTTTATAAACAACAGGTATAAGGTTTCAGGTATAATCAGAAATATATCAACAGGTATAATCAGATAATATGTCAAATATAAAAATTTGTATCTAAATAATTCACAGAGGGCACATTTTCAAATAATTTAATATTATTTCTTTATAGGACTTTGAAGACGAGACAATAATTGAGCGAATATGTGCCTTATCTGAAATGTTTCCAGAATCAGTTCGCAATGCCGCAACCACAGGGACATATAAGACGTATAATTCGATGTGTCGACTCTTTTCCCTTGTACGAACAGGTTCGTTGGCGAATTTTTATATTCACAGATTCTGACAATAATTACACATCATTTAATCACAATTATTGTTTAATTTATACAAATCTTTATAAAAAACAACGGTAATGCATTACTGTTTTTAAAACGGTAATATTGTATATTGTAAACGGTATATTATATTGTATATTATATATTATAATATTGTATATTGTCAAAATTGTCTTGAAAAAGCTGTAAAAGCAAAGAGTTAAAATAAATTACCATTGTTTTTGCTTCGTAACTATATATAACTGTTCTATATATAGTAACTTCGTAACTATTATATATATTTTTATATATAAATATATAATATATTTTTCGAGCTTTAAGGTGCCTATGGATGATTATTGAAGCCGCGATACTGATGAGCTTTGTTAGAGCGAAACGCGTTGACCGTTGTTGAAGTTTGTCTTCACACAGAATGACTGGGCATACGTAGTGGCTTTGAATATTGCGAGAATAATTCGGTTATATTCCTTAGTCTGATAAGGATATATAGGATGCTGCCTGGTGTTTATGCCTCTTTATGAGGAAAACATAGTGATATATATATATATATATATATATATATAATTTTATATCTGAATGTGTTAAACTGTGCTCCATGAGCTAATAAGCTTCAGTTTCATAATTGTAAATGTTGCCGAAAACCGGTGTTCGATTACAACTCCGGTTTTTGGCAACATTTACAATTATATATATTCAAATCGAGCACATATATTATTATAATATGATACATTATATATATGCTAAATAACTGAACTTCGATCATCTGCTCCATCAGTCTTATGTATCACTCCGAGACGCCCCGAACCACCCAGCAGTCATCGTCAGTCGAATGAAATGGTTAGTGCGCGTTTCGACTGCTTTTGTGATAACTGTAAAGACACCAGCAATTCCTCACGATGCTAAACGAAAGCTCAGATGCAGAAGCGTTTTTACTGGCTTGTTGCGTGTGTGGACCTTCTAGTTATTTTTTATATGCACAAATGCGTATCCGTTGGTTACGGGGGAAACTGTATGTCTCACAGGATTTTGAAAGGAATACGATTTTTATAAATTGTTATTGCGAAAAATCGCTTGAAACTGTGGTCCAGGAGCCAAAGCTGGCTACGATTGATTTTTAATCCAAATTTGCTTCTAAATAACTGGACTTCGATCATCAGCTTCATCAGTCTAATGTATCACTCCGAGACGCTCCTAACCGCCCAGCAGTCATCGTCAGTCGGATGAAATAGTTAGTGACGATGACTGCTGGGTGGTTTGGAGCGTTTCGGAGTTATACATGCTGGTTAGGAATGAAGTTTAAGTTAGGATAGTGAATCGGATTCACAGTAACGGTAAAAAAGAAATAGCAAGTGCATGGTTACGTGTGTATAAATGCTAGGATAATTGAGAAGTAATATTTGGAAAGAAAAATGATCAAAGTACTGGAGTTGTAATAAAATTCAAGCAGCTGTGTGTATAACGATTCCAAGAGGGCGTTGGATGAGTTGACTAGTAAAGTGAGAGAATTGTTCAGTTGCAGGAAAATAAGTTGTCTGCAGATGTGCGGATACGTCGAAAGATGTGTCACATGCAGAAAGATAAACTATACAACAAATGATAGCTGTGCAAACAATCGTGTTTTATTTTTAAAAATTTTATACATATACTGTTGCTTTAGTATAAGAGAGATCCGTCAATTTGCTGACAATTGATTGCGTATCAAACAGATCTATAGTTCTATTACATAAATATAGTTTTAAATTTTTCGATGTTTGGCGTACCTTAGTTTATTGACACTTTTAGCCGACTCTGGTTTGATATAAATTAGTTTATTTTGAAAACATTATATTTTGTTATTTTGATTTTACTAATTTTTAAATATTTAGTAACATGGGCAGCATCGACATCTTTTACAATTGGAGTTCTTCCAGCGTTAATTATTCACGAAATATCTACTTACGCTGAGCAATACTCTCAGCAAATGCGACAAGTAAAATAATGTTTTTATTATTAATATTTAAATGTTACAGATTAAAATTTTTATTAAATATTTAATAAATAATTCGGAAAATTCAAACAATGGAGTTGATTAAGCAATTAACATTCAACAATAAAAAGTGGTGTAGATATACATTTCTGTATATTACTTTTGGTAGGGAATCTTATTCTAACGATCTATTAGAAACCTACCTTAGGAGTGTTATCCGCTAGCCTGATCACTGTTTTTCATGCTGCAACCTGCAATGAATGTTTTATATTTAACTTGATTGCATCTGTGAGCTAAAATTTTTCTGGTTGTGGCACGACATTATCCTCACAGATATTGTTCATATTTGTACTACAGTATTACGCTACTAATCAGCCTGGGTGGATCTTATTAGCTGCTAACCTAAACCTACATTTCACGTTTCGAACTTTATGTAGATCTGGGTCACCAGCTGATGAGACCCACCCAGGCTAGTTAATAGCGTCCTGCTGTATCAAACAGGAACAATACCTGTGAGGATAATGCCGTGCCGACACCAGAAGAATTTCAGTTCACAGATACAATCGAGTTACATATATTATTTATCTATTAATCTATTCCGAAGTAATTTTTTATAAATATTTTGTTTTATTGGATATATTCGTTGAGTATAGTACCTTTTATTATAAAGATATGAATTAAATTAAATATTAAAGGATTTTATATAAAAAATCCTTTTTTATAAAAAGGATTTATAAAAATATTTATAAATCCTTTTTTTAAATTAAACGAGTTTACTTGTTGAATATATATTCTATTTATTTTATTTAATGATCAAGGATACCTTTTTACATAAAAAGTTAACAAATTCATTAGTCTAAGACAAGAACAGACTAATTGCACTTCACAAAGTTTAAATTTTGTCTGTAGTCTTTGCGACTTATTTTACGATTTATATGCAATGCTCAAGTAAATCCCGGTTTACTTACACACCTTAACTTCATTTTATCCGAGAAAGTTAGCTTAAATATCATATTTTTAAACGTGGTCTACTAAAAAACTTGATTGCAATAGCAGTTTGTGATAATATAAAAAATCTCCAAGATAAAAAATCTTTAGTTCTTTGATATATATAATTAGTGGCATTGATTTTCGATTGATCTTTTTCATTTGTCTCTGAGCATAATTGTATGAACAAGAATGATATTAAGACTATTTTTGTTTAATAACATCATTTCTCTATAAATTAATAACCTCTATAAATTAATGAGCTATATTAATGAAATATTTAAAGAATTGATTTAATTCGAAAATACACTATAATAAAATGCCTCATTTTATCATATATGCCATATAATATATTGCATAAATATAATATTTTTTATAAATATATTATATTATGTTACAAAAAATATTTAATATTTTCCAAATAATTTTAGATGATGCTTGGACCAGCGGCCATGGCAGTTAGTGGAGGTTCATCTACGATGGCAAATTTATTTCCAGCAACGTTGTCAAAAGTGGATTAACAAAACTATCATTTTGCATTAAAAACATTTTGCGTTTTGAGTAATTTTCTCTTGTTTTTTGATATGGATATTTTTGTGCGAACATAATAATTGACATGATTAACTTATATAAAATAAAAATATCTTTGATTGTTAATTATTAAAAATGCTAATTTTGTCGGTTATAACAAATTTATTAGCCAAAACTAAAACTTTTACAACATTAATTTATAAAATAAAATTGCATCGACGTCGTTAACTGAAGAAAAATTAAACTGTTTTACAATTTAGTGTGTGGTGCAAGCCTGCAATCGTCATTTCTGCCTCTAATCAAAAAATAATTAATTACAAGCTGTATTGTCTCTAGCGTTATGTAAAGGTTTTTGAAATTCGTAACCGTGACACCCTTTGTTGACGTATAAAGCGGGCATAAATGATTTTTAACGAGCCAACTTAATTTTTTCTAGAGGCACTATCACACATATTTGAAAGAACAGTTGGGAATATAAATGTTTTGAAAAACAGCTAATGTTTAAAATCAAATGTATAACATTTGATCTAAAGATTTGTTACATTTGATTAGTAACATTTGATTTATCTACGAGTTAAAGCTGGAGACATACAGAGTTTCTGTAAGACCGTCATGTATCCAGCGTATGTAAAGAGATCTTACAATGGAAATATTTTAAATATAATAACGTTATTAATATTATAATATTATAAATATTATAATATAACGCTCTTACCTTAATACTGTAAGTTGTATGATTGTAAATAAGCATTGATTTTTTCGGCTACAATAAGCAATTTATAAAATATATAAGATTTTATTGATAAAATACAAAAATAGTGATGAAATAAGTAATGAAAGATGGAACAAGTGAACTTGTTTTTCAATACATATTTATCATTTGGTCGGCTTCATAAATTATCCTCGTGTGAATTCTTTAATCCTAGATGCAGCACTGTACACTACAATCAGCATAGGTGGACCTCATCAGCAGTGAGCCTACGCCTACCTTTCGTGTTTCGGTCCTTTAATTATCTGCTGAAATTTTCCTCTGCTGCCTTTCTGTAAAAACAAACTATGCAGTTTGCGAGAAAAACATTTCCACTTGTGCAAACTGTACGTTGTATCCGTCGATTAAACCAAAAGACGGTAATAGCACAACAGTTAACGGTAACAACCGACAATCTGTCTTTTTAATTTTCTTTGGCAGGAAACCAGAATCTGCCAAGTAAATAGAATAAACAATTGCATACACGAGCGAGTATCATCATGTGGTCAGCTTCATCAATTATCCTCGTGTGAATTCTTTAATCCTTAACGCAGCACTGTACACTACAATCAGCGTATGTGGACCTCATCAGCAGTGAGCCTACGCCTACTTTTCGTGTTTCGGTCCTTTAATTATCTGCTGAAATTTTCCTCTGCTGCCTTTCTGTAAAAACAAACGATACAGTTTGTAAGGAAAACATTTCGACTTGTGCAAACTGTACGTTGTATCCGTCTTTTAAAAGAAAAAGACGGAAATAGCACTACAGTTGACGGAAACAACCGACAATCTGTCTTTTGAATTTTCTTGTACAGGAAACCGGAATCTGCCAGGTAAATAGAATGAACAATTGCATACACGAGCGAGTATCATCATTTGGTCGGCTTCATCAATTATCCTCGTGTGAATTCTTTAATCCTAGATGCAGCACTGTACACTACAATCAGCGTAGGTGGACCTCATCAGCAGTGAGCCTACGCCTACTTTTCTTGTTTTGGTCCTTAAACGTTTGTTTATACAGAAAGGCAGCAGAGGAAAATTTCAGCAGATAATTAAAGGACCGAAACACGAAAAGTTGGCGTAGGCTTACTGCTGATGATGTCCACCTACGCTGATTGTAGTGTACATTGCTGCATCTAGGATTAAAGAATTCACACGAGGATAATTGATGAAGATGACCACATGATGATACTCGCTCGTGTATGCAATTGTTTGTTCTATTTACTTGGCAGATTCTGGTTTCCTGCCAAAGAAAATTCAAAAGACAGATTGTCGGTTGTTACCGTTAACTGTTGTGCTATTACCGTCTTTTTGTTTTAAAAGACGGATACAACGTACAGTTTGCACAAGTGGAAATGTTTTCCTTACGAACTGTATCGTTTGTTTTTACAGAAAGGCAGCAGAGAAAAATTTCAGCAGATAATTAAAGGACCGAAACACGAAAGGTAGGCGTAGGCTCACTGCTGATGAGGTCCACCTACGCTGATTGTAGTGTACAGTGCTGCATCTAGGATTAAAGAATTCACACGAGGATAATTTATGAAGCCGACCAAATGATGATACTCGCTCGTGTATGCAATTGTTCATACATATTTATAATTAGTTATTGATTCTGTGTAATAATTTCACCAGCTTCTTGTATATTTTAACTAAACATACAAATTGAATAAATTATATAAATTATTTAAAAAATGTGTTGTTAGCACAATATTTCAAAAATATTGAATCATATTTTTGTTTTGTTATAAACAATCATATTATGAATGTAAATGATTCATAATATAGTCATATTATGATTATGGTATATAGCCTTGAAAGAATAAACTCTTAAAAACGGAAATACTTAAGTTTAAAAATTGGATTAACTTTGTTTGTGCTTAGCATTTGCTCTTGTTAGACGTAAAACAACTTACAATATGAGTTCAGAAATATCATTCAGCTCAATGGATCAAGCTGACATGCTGGCTGAATTCGAAAAGCGAAAACGGGTATTAAAGATTTTGTAAAAATTTTGAATCAATTATTTTCTAAATGTTATATAATGATATTTAAATGATATTAAAATATTATTATAATATTTTTAATGATATATAATTATATTTATCATTATACAGTGTGAATATCGGATATGACCTATAGATATGGCCTTCATAGATATTGAAGATACAGGCCGTCGCTACTTTCTTTGATTCGATCTAGAAATAGAAATGTTTAAGATACAATTTTTAGTAAGTAATATTTAAAACAAAAAGACTATATATTTTTATAACATTTGGGTTGTCTAGATCCACGCGACCTTGCACTTCCAATAAAGGAAATACCACTAAATGATTGTTGCTTTAACCTATACTGACATAAATCTGAATGTGTAAGCTGTTTAAACTAGTAGAAAGAAATTTTGACCAGAACAAAAATAATTCTACGTTTGATCTTTCGATACTTTCCAAAAACAATAACATCAACTATTTGTCTTTTTAATTATTTTATTTGTGTTCTTTTCAAAACACAGATATACAGTGCGAATATATTTTTATGTGTTTATTAAGTTGTACATTTTTCTAAGCTCTTCAGATTGCACTTGGAACGCTAAATTTAATATTTGTTTTTAAATAATATGATTCTTAGCTTTAAATGTATGGAATTTAATGTTCGAAATTATAAGTACCGTCAATATTCTGCCAAAAATATTCGCATCATTTCACTTAAAGCCCAGATATTTTTGTCATTGATATCTTATTAATTATCTTATATCTAATTACTTCACAAATAATTAGAAAAAGTAAACACATTATTTAATAAATCATTATAAATTAAGGATTTATTATTAATATAAATTAATGAAATGTTGTTAAATGGTTTTGAAAGCATTAGACGATTTCTGTTTTATATATTAAGTATTATAAATTCAGTGTTATAAAATTTAGTCATAATAATTTTGTTTTCTAAATAATGGTATGTACGTCATCACGTGCAGTTGAACGCCAACTACAGATAAGCAATTTTCCGAATTATCAAGGAATTCCCGATATATTATAAATTAAATAAACGTTTTTAAACGATATAGTTTGTATTCAGAAATCCCTTTTCCACTTAATCGATTAGTTTGCTTAAAATTGATACAATCAAAACGATTTCCAGCTTTGATCATTTTGGTTATTTAGTATTTTTAACTGGTTCTTATTATATTCCATAAAATTATTTTATCGACAAGTTGCGTAGCGGTTTGGGATTGTTTCCCATTTATTCAGAGAAAAATAAATTTATAAGTAAGAGATATTCCACTTTGCTATATACTTTGATCATTTTTTAATGAAGCATAACCGAAACAAAACTAGCATACGAGGTTTATAAAGTTGCCGTTCTTATTACTTGTACACAATCTATTAGATTTCATAAACTACTCGTTCATTTTATTCGTCAATATAATTACATTTAGATGTAATTTATTATATATATTGATTACATAATATGTAATCCGTAATACATCATAATATGTTGTAAAACATATATTCCGTAATACATCATCATCTTATGATCTATGATTTACTTTAATTATTTTCAAATTACATCTAAAAAGAAAATGAAATCATTAAAATAATAGTCTTAAATGAAAATTATTTATAAAATTTAGGCAAGACAAATATACGTTTCCACTGATGACTCGGAAGTAAAATCTAATTTGCGTCAACTTGATGAGCCAACATGTACAATACACTTGCCATTGTACCCTATAATCTACTTTAATTTAAGGTTTATTTGGAGAAGGACCAGCTGACAGGAGAGAGCGACTTCGAATGATTTTGTCGTTGCTATCTGATAGTGAAATAGCAAGACGTTTACTAAGAAGAGATGAAGCTCAACCGAAACAAAACGAGCGTAAACAAGTGAGAGCAATACTATTGATACATATTTAAATGTTAACACAAAATAACATGATCGAAATGCATTGAATTCGTAATAAAATATTCAATTCATTATTTGCTTAATAAAAATTAAATTTAAAATAATTAATCTCTTTAATTTTCTTAAATTAGAACAAATATTAAAATGATTTAGTAAATTTCAAATATTTTCCTTCATTTAAGAGTATTCATTCAATTGATCATCATTATTTATTTAACAAAATAACTAATAATTGATATAAGAACATTTTGGAAATAAAGGAGTTGGTAAATATCCAACTCTTTAATGCTATAAATCTTTATTACTGTCAAATTATTTATTATTTGATAAGTCGTTTATAATACAATAAAAAGAAAATAAATATTTTAAAATAATAAAATAATAATTATTTATCTTAATTTAAAATTTTTATATTAAAAACCAGAAAAAATCGGTAGCCGATCGCTTAGGCACTCGAGTATACAAGCGGAATTGCCTCGCTGAACCGCTACAATTTAGCGCTGCCTTAGGAAAGCGGTTGATCGAATTTCTCCTGTGATCCTGGACATCATCTTCGAGATCTCTTCGATAAAATACGAGGTTTCCTTGCCTTAGAAACCCAAGGACTCAACGGCTACAGTAACGAATGTATAGATTCTAATATCGATCTCGTTGTACTTTTACTTCTTGCATTCTGCAAAAGCGCCTACCTCACCGGTCGGAATGACTGCTTTATCCTCGTAACTCGCCGCTAAAAGGTTTATGCAGGTAGCGTCCCATTTATTTTAATATTATTAAAATAACTTAGAATTAAATGTAAATAAAATATATTAAAATATTAAAAAGTTTTATATTTTATTAAAATTTTATATAATCTTTTGTTAAAATAGCAAATTGATTCATTTGTGATGTATTTCGGCAATAAAACGCTTAAATTCGTTCGACGACAATTTTTGTACTTTTCATTTAACTCTAAAATGCAATCACAAAAATGTTGCCGTAATTGCGAATTATTCTATTTCCATTTGTATTTTGATTTAAAGTGTCTTATATAAAATTTTTTCGAGATATTTTCAATTGCTAATTTATTCAACTACTTTTAAATACTAGCTGTGTTGGTTACGCTGATATATATTTCAATTAAAAATATTGAATATATATCTATAATCTTTTATAGATTTTAAAACTTTGAAGATCAAAAACGAATTTATTTTATTAAAAATATGTAAACAATTAAACATGTTGAGGTTTTATTTTTTACTTGGAAACTTTTGCTAGCTAGTATATATTATGTAATATATAATATAATATTAAATATAAAATAATAATATTATGTAATATTATTATATTATATTTTTTTCAATATCCTAATCAAAATGGAGAATTTAAACATTGAAGTTTATTTTATGTAAATGAATAATTTTTTAAAATAAATTTCTTCTTATATTATATACAATATCTTTTATTTTGAAAGTTAAAAACAGTATAGAATTAATATTTTGCTGCAAGATCAAAATATTTCTCAATATTTACAAGATGAATTAATTTCTAATAACAATTTTATGCACAAGTCACATGCGGATATACGGGTATTTTAAAAATAAAAGATTTATTTGTGAAATACAAATTTCGATTAGAAAATAAATTTATTTTTTTATGTGAAAATAAAAAATAATAATAATTTTTTATTTGATAATTTTTAAAATGATTTTTTTGTAAGATCTTTATCTACAGTTTTTGTACAAACCCATGAATAATATTACCATTAATGTAGGAAGTTACATGGTTTCACGAAGGTTCTGAAATGCTGAAGGAAGCTCGCATTTGGATCGCTCTCTATTCTTTAGTAAAGTAATTTTTTTACCTCGTAATTCTATTACTGCATCAAATCCGTTTGTATTTAGAGCCAAACACCGAATCACAGAGCAAAAGCAGTACGCCGATACAACAGAATTTCACAGAACTGCTAGAGCTCAGCAAGTTGAAGGTGAATTTCAGGTATTTAACGTTGACGTAATTCATCTAAATTATTTGAATAATATATTTCATATATAAAATTATATTATTATAAGATATTTGAAATTTGTTCTAAATTTTCGCATTCCAATATATTTGTAAAATAAAATTGTTTAAAAGATAATAAAAAATAAAAAATAATAATATATTTATTTTTAAAAATTATATATTTAATTAAAAACGAAATATTCTAATTACAATAAATTAAAGTCAATATGTCCTCTACCAACGATAAAGACATTTGCAACTACATTTTCAACAACATTTGCTAAGAACTATACGAGTCCAACAATGTAATTACGACATGAAAACCAATTGATTGTCAAATAAACTGTAAGAAGTAGTAAAATTAGAATCAGCATTTATTCTTATAAAAATTTATGGTATCTAAAATTTGAAGTCAATTTTATCAAAGAATGTGTATAATTCTGATCTATGTTTTTTTATCAATTCTCACTTAAGACACTTTAATGTGTCTTAATTGCAGAATCATTTATTGCAGAAAGACAATTTGTAATGAATGAGATGATAAATGATCTTTCATCACAATGAAAGGTGTGGATTTTGGTTCACTGCTATACTTGGACGATAATCAAGATAAATTAAGCCAAACGCTAATTGTGAACTTAAATGGGCAACTTCATTATAATGACAAACTTTAAGCCAAACGCTTTATGTACACTTTTTTTAATTCTTAACTCAATTTTAATGACAAACTTTAGGCTAAATAATCAACTCCTGCTATTTTTCATTTAAATTGTTTATTTAGAGAATGCAGATGCATTGTAGTCAAGTTGGTGATACCCGTCCTCTTTCATATTGCAATATTAGCCCTGATGATAAAATGCTGACAACATCTAGTTGGTAAGGGTGTTTGGAGCGAATACTCCGGCTCATATCGCTAATTTTTACATAATTAATAATTGTCTTTATCAACGGCATGCGATATTTACAATTACCATTTACTGGCTGGTAAATCTCACTTTCGGATGAAATATCGAATGCTGTTATTGAAAATATTGTAATGTGTACTTTTACAAACAGCTTTGACTAATGATATTATTTTGGATAAATATGCGAACTAAGTAATTAATGCTTCATTGCTTTTCTGATAAATTATTGTAGATAAATCAGTGAATTGAACAGAGGCTCTACAGAGCTTATGTTAAAGAAGAAGCTTTATCTCGTTCTATTGATGTGAGATATGCTGCACATGTGTTGATGAATTTTTATGAATTGAATGAGCTTTCAAACATGTGGTGGATATCTTTAATTGACAGATGATATATTAACTCGTGTAAATGTGAACACTAACTATTAATATTAGCTTCTCTTATTTTATTAATCGGTGAAATTAATTTTAACAGAAAACATGTTAATGTGCTTACAAATTTTGATTAATGCATCAGAGTTTTAATAATCTTAATTCACAATTAAGTAAAAAATTATTTTTTTACTTTAGCTTTGGGTTATTATAATAATTTAAAATGCCGATAGAGGCACGGAATACTTTCATTTTTATATCAATGAATATCGATGCTTAATTTCAAGCATATTCTTAAGTGCGCTCACTTTGTCGGTTGTTTGATGCCCGAATCCTGTTGGATCGCAAACAGAAATTCGATAAACATCAATAAAAATCATTAAACTCATTTCAGTAAAAATAAGTTTTTATTATAAAATTTTTTAAATATTATAATAATTTACATTATCTTAATATAAATTATATGTATAATGTTATTAAATAATAATTGAATTATTATTTCAGAGGAAATAATAATCGTGTTTCCTCGGAAATGGTTTGAAATTAAATTAAAAAATAACTCAAATATATAAATCAATTATAATTTTATTTTGATTAAATATGTTTCACATTCGAAATACACTGGCTATCTTTTCAGGTCCAATTTTTCAACAGTAAAAGATCTAAAATATTTTTGAAGTAATATAAAATTGACATAATATTGACTAATTGATCAAATTGACTTACCGATTTTATATTTTGTGTGTAGTTCAATCACATAAAATGATGTTGTAGAGAAATTTATATTTCTTTGACAGAACAATTTTATCTAACTATACTTATCTAGACATTTTATTTGTTTAATACCGGCAAACGAATAACTTTATAAATGAGACTATTTTAGGAGTGGACAGATTAAACTCTGGGGATTGCCAAATTGCAATCATATATCCACTATTGCAGGTAATCTAAATGTTTGATATCCACTTGTTTTAACAATTGGGTGAAATTAATCTATGAATATACTTGATAATTGCAAATTTATTAATTTATTTGATTAATAAATTGGAGTGATTAATTAATTTAATTAATAAATTAAATTGATTATGCATTTTTAATTCATCGATTGATTTGATTGATGCATTCAATAATGTATTTTTGATGCAATTTTTGATTCAGTTATTTTTTCTTCAATTTAAATGTATACTAAAATGAGATTATCTCTAATCTCTAATCTCTTATTTTTCGATATTATAATTTAGTTTAAATTATTATTAAATAATTTAGTTTCCATTTATGCCGGTTGAAAATTGCAATCGAATGCTAAATAGATCACGACACGCTAAAATATCCATCTAATTTGTTCAATAATTTCCACATTGTAAACAAAACAATCATCTCACCGTCATGTCGAATATGCAGATCACTTTAAGTCTCTATGGATAAAATAAATTTATAGTCAGTAAGTAGACGCGTGATACGGCAAAGAACACCTTCGACAGCGTTCAGTTCAGTTCGTTTACATAAAAACAATATCAAGTATTGGTCGCACTAACGAGTTGAACAGCAGCGTGAGCAAAAATAGAGTTATCCTCAAAAAGCAATTTTTATAGTGTGCATTATTTTTCTAGCTTTGTCTAATTGAACGTTGTAATGATGTAGAGTCTTTAAAGATGATTCGATCAAAATACGAAGATCATGTTAAGTCATAACTATCTCGATTTATTTTACACCAATTAAGTAGGTATAGTGTATCCTTTGAATCTACGACCTAAACTCACATCTTACACTTCAGGTTTAATGATACTTCTATAGTAAAACTCGAGTCATACACTAAACCCAAGTTACGCTGTAATGACAAACAGTCTCTTTCAGTTGAGATCGTATTCCACAAATTCAAATCATCAGCATAGGCTACGTTCAGCTTATTAAGCAATTTCATCAACTTATTAATAAAAATGCAAATATTATAATAATATGTTCTTTGGGGTACATCATTTATAACATAGCGTTGAGACGGCGAAGCGTTACCTACTCTCACACAAAATTATTATAATAATTTAAATAATTAATCAGATGGCGCTCAGCAACCTTTATCGGTCAATCTAACGATATTCTTTTAAATCATGATAATGTATTTCGAGCAGGAAGTCGATTATCAAGAAACAGCACCCTAACTTTTAATAACAGACGGTATCACAATTTTCCTATCTAGGTATGAGGCTTACTAGTCGTTGAACTTTCTCTGACCATATTTAATGTTTTGCGTGTAACGTAGCTTCTCGAGCCAGTTCATCACAGTTTTTATCTTCCGCCACATACGATGTTGTATTGAAGTTCTTCCGGTTAATATTGATGCCTATTGTGAGCTATAGTTTATCTGTGGTGTAGTAGGATCTCACAACGTCAAATTTCATGCAATTAGATAAAATAAAATGGACATTTATAAAACAGTACTTTGCTGTATTTACCTTCAACGTTAGCGTATCCTCTTCAACGTTAGGGTCTATATAAGATGAGCCAACATTGTCGTTTCAAATAAAGGAACCATTGGATTTGGTTGAAACTCATTCATTTGCGGCTCACATGGAGCCGCAAATGACGCGCTAAATTATTAGCTGTTGACACCTATAATAGAATGTATCTTGTGGTATTGTGATCAAGCTTTTGTTCAAAAGAAAAACGAACTCGTACAATCAACATGTTGTTGGAATGCTTTCGTCCGAAATTTTGTCCGAATCGTCTTATGTGCCATACACGCACGGGAATCTGCGTCTGTGTTTTGTCACGAACCCTGCGGTTAACTGTTGCACGCATGATACTGTTCTTAGCTGCAATTAAATGTTTTGCTGCAATCAAATTCAATTATTTCATTTTTTAGTTCTTTGTATAATTTGTAATTTGATTATATACCAATCACTCGTAACGTCAGCGGAATCGAATAAATAGATTCTAAGATTAATAATTATTATAATTAAACATTTTAAACTTATTAAATAAAAAAATTAAATATTATAATATATAATTATAATATAATATAATCATAATTATAATTATAATCATAATTGAAGTTTATAAACTTATGAAACAAATTTTTGAATTCGATATTTTAAACATATTTCGACATTTACTTGAATTCTTAACAACAGCGTGAGCGTTTGTCTTTGAATTGTCTTTGATTTGTTATTAACAAAATTATAAAATAACAATTAACTTTTATAAAATGTTTCTTTATACAAGAAACACAAATATCATTGACACGCACCAGTAAAGAGATGTTTGTAATATTGGTTTTAAAGACAATAAATAGTTTTTTTTAAACGGCTATTTAAAGCTTTACAAAATTTTTATATTTCATTGAGTGATACCAAGAGAGGCAAGAAACACTCTTATATTACTGCTGATATACGGTTCATTTACCAGTTTTTAATAAATAAAATCATATTAATTATAGTATTGTCCTTTATTGTGGGATATGGCTCGTATCCCACTTTATTAAATACGAATTTTATCGTGACGTTTTATCAATTACACACAATTGATATCACAATTGATATCTGGTGTAATTTGCTAACAAAAAGAGCAATGTAATTAATTCACTGAATGTAGATACAAATCTTGAAGTATTTGACAAATCAATATATTTAATTCAACTGATTTTAGTTTAATTAAAATTAAATTATTAATTTAATGATAAATTAATTAATCATTAAATTGATAAATATTTATAAATATTTTAAAATTAATACTTTATTAATTATTGTGATTAATAAAGCTATAAATATTTAATATTTAATAAATTAATAATTAATAAATATATAATTATTACATGATTATTATATAGTTATTTAATAAACACTTTTTTCATGATAAAAATATTAAATATATTTTTAAACACCTGCAATTAATGTATAAATAAATACAAATATATACTGTAATATAGTTATTATATAATAATATAAATTGCTATATCCATTTTTTTTAATTTATTATTTATTATTTTAACATTTCAACATAACATACAATTTTGGTTACCCGCAAATGGGCCCTTATTAAAATTGTTATTATTATACATTTTCATTAATGTTAGTTTGGCGAATCATTGAATATATTCGCTTGACTATTGAGTTTTCGGATTGATGCTCGTCGAATCGCCAAGGACACACACTTTGCAAGGATGAATGATATGTCGCTCCGAAGTTTAGTGATGCATTTGTGATAGGGTGTATTGTGTTTAACCGCTTGTTGTCTTGCGATCTGTCGTAGTACTCTGTCTGCACTGGGCCCTATGCTTCCTAGCGCCGAAAACGTGAGAGGGTGAAACGCAGAGCACTCGATCTTTACTACTCTTTCAACATATTTAGTTCGTTTTCTATTCTCATGATAGTTATGTGTGTTATTCATCCGTTGGGCATACGATGAGGCAAGTGGATTAAAAACACAAACGTCCATAAAGGACCGCTCCATCGTTGTTCCGAACAGATTATTGCACGCTATGTCTAATCGAGCCGACCTGTCTGTGGTTGTATTGATGTTGTCAAATGTCATTAAATCTGGTACTGGTAGGAGTATGGGCTCAATAGCAACATTGACACACACATCTCGAAGTGCTATATTGCTATATCCATAGTATTAACAGATTGCTATATACATAGTATTAATAATAATTAATTAATTAATTATATTAATTATATTAATTCATTAATCAATCATTTTTAATAATATTAATGTATTAAGATATTAATTACCTGTATTAATTATTGCTATTTGATAGCTGGCCATAGCTTTTAATGATCAACTTCAGTTGATTATGTAATTAAGTAATAACAAATTACAACCAAAATCAATCGCTTTTTATTCGATTTTTCAAATTTTAATTTCGATATTTTCAAAGGCTTAATCAAAATATAATAAATGCAAGCTTTATCTTTAATTTTAGCACATTCATCTCATGTAAGTTGTGTCGTATTCCACCCACAAGCCGATTTAGAACGAAAATCGTGTGTGGGATTAGCAAGCTGTGCATTTGACGGATCCGTAAAACTTTGGCCACTCGACGAGTATGTGGCTCTATTTGTATCTAATAGTTTTATTTTCATTATAGTGATAAGCCACTTTTGACAATTGATACACACTTGCCACACAGAGTTTCAAAAGTTAGATTTCACCCGTCAGGTCGATTCTTGGCAACCTGCTGGTAGTGTATGATAAATATTTAAGAAAGTTACGCTGATAGAAATTTAAATATGATAAATCTTAAAAAAATTAGTTTAGAAGCATCTAAATGATTTCAACATCACACGATATAAAACGTAAAATATAATTGTGTTATGAAATTTATGTTACATAAATTGTAAAATATTTACCACACATCAATAAAAGTTAGATTTACGTTTAGGAAATAGTTAAATCAAATCGGCTTTTTTGAGGAGGAAAAACTTTACATATTCAAACATAATATTGAAATATATTTTGAATATAAATATTGAAATTAATATTTATAATATTATATAAAATAATATAATAATATAAATAATATTGCAATTAATAGTTAATTATTACTTGAAAAATATTTAAGTCTATAAAATTTTCTAAATAAAAGGACTGCAAAATAAAATAGTATAACATGTATTATTTAATATTTATATATTATTACATAATATTTATCTTTATATTTAATATATTTAAAATTACATTATACAAGGATACTACCAATATGTTAGATATTGTCATACTATATTATATTAATACAATATTGTCTTACTATACAATGGTATTTTATATTGTATACAACATCAATCTTATATAACCTTAAATTTATATAAATTTTCGATAATTTACAATTTTATTATTAGGTTGATAAATAGGATACCTTTTTAGAATAAGAATAAGTGCGTATATAATTCATTATTGATTTACATTTTATTTAATTAAAATTATCGCAACTTTAATTACAATTTGGTTATATTATTTTTGTTTATATTATTATTTTATGTTATTTTATATTAATTTGTACATTATTTTAACTGTATGTATTTAAATGACATAATATAAAACGTTTACCATTGACATCTTATGAACTAAAGAAAACGTTGACCTGTATTGAAATTAATTTATCAAGAATCATTTGTGCGTATATTTTTATATATTAATTTAATATATTATATTAATATCATTAATATAAATATTATATTAATTAATAATTAATATGTTATATTAATTATTATTGACTTATGGAAAACGTAATTTTTATTTTGTTAACAAACTTTCAATCGTTTAGATCCTTTCCATCAATATTTACAATATTATTATATGATAAACATTTACGTGGTTATGTGGTAATTTAAATAGTTTTTATATTAATATATAAAATTTTATTTTAAAATTTTATATATTAATATTCATTAGTCATCGAAAAACAATTAATGAGATATCAAATGTAATTTGAATCCCCTTAAATCCCTGTTGTAAAAACAGTGCGAATGTCTACCGTCTAACTATTAAAGACAGCTCAAATGTGTAATGTCTAATTATTTTAAATTTGTAAAAGGAATATTCTTCGTTTAAATCAATTATAATGATCTTCTTTTTTAAGTAGCTAGAATTATATGCATAATATTATTATATGATAAACTAGAACATGTGGTTGTTTCTAATTTAACTAGTTATAATAAATAATTAAAATTATATTATTAATTAATATGTATTAGTCATCAAAATACAATTAATGCAATTCACTACAAATTTTAATTTTTGCGATGCAGTCACGACGCATCATGGCGACTGTGGGATCTGGAACAGAATGAAGAAGTTCTTCATCAGGAGGGTCATTGTGGACCTGTCGTTGATTTGGATTTTCAACCGGATGGCAGTGTTTGTGTTACTGGGTATGGTATATTTAAATATTGTTTTTATTAGCTTTGTATTTAGCGGCAATGACACATATGGCCGCGTTTGGGATTTACGTACCGGACGCTGCATTATGTTTCTTAACGGACACCTAAAAGCTATCGTTTCCGCAAGTTTTTCTCCAAATGGGTAAAACGATATTTTGTTTCTGCTTTTAAGATTAAAACTACAATTAACATAGAACTAAGTCAGGTAATAGTTAAATCTTCAAATAATTCATAGTCTGCTAATATAAGAGAATTTGAAAGATACTGACATTGCATTTTAGTTTTCTCGACCCAATATAGCAAAAGGAAGAAATACACACTAATTGTATAATTCCACTGTATTAATTAGGTAAATTACAATTTATTTGAATATAATTTAGTTTTAAATTACAAAATAATTGTAACTGTAATAAATAAAATCGGAATATAATGCAAAAATTGTAAAATATAATCAATTAAACCTAAAGTGCAATTAAAGTAATTTCGCTCCGGAACAGAAAATAAGGTCAATGGACAATTCAAGTGATCGGAAAAAAATGGCCAAGACAAGTTATTCATGATAACTAGCTCGGCCAATATAAAATTATTCTATATTTAATATATTTGATAAATATCTGCTTTTGATTAAATGAATTATTAAATTAATTTAAAATTCAGATGATTCCATTGGGTTTCTTCATTTAGCTACTTGATGGCAACCGGAAGTGCTGATCACTCCGTAAAACTGTGGGATCTTCGTCAAGTAAAAGAAACGTGTACAATTGCAGCTCATTCAAACATAGTTTCGCAAGTAAAATTTCAGAGGAATGTGCATCCATCTATGTTGATCACATCCTCGTTTGATCAGTCAATAAAAGTGTGGTCAAGCACAACATGGAACGCAATTAAAGTAATTTCGCTTGCTCCGGAACAGAAAATAACATCAATCGACCATTCAAGTGATCGGAAAATATTGGCTGCGACAAGTTATGATCGATCAATTCGTATATGGTGCACATCAGACGACATGTTGAGCAGTGCATAATATACGCTACACAGTGTAAATTAGGAAACCTTTCGTCTTACATGGAAATATTTCTTACTTCTTTCGTCTTAAAACAACGTTGCTGTTTTATGAAACTTTTTACTGTAAAAACGTTTATCATTGAATCTCATGAACTAAAGAAAACGTTGAACTACATTGAAATTAATTTATCAAGAATCACTTGCGCGTATATTATTTTTAAATCATTAAAATCACTACTTTAAGAAATAGCAAATGTAATTTAAATCCTCTTAAATTACTGTTGGTAATAAACTTCAGCCAAAGTTTTTTAAAAAGATCTAATACAAATATTATATAAAATATAATTACTTAATTATCAATATTAAATTTACACTTCACGTTATAATAATATAACGACGTCATTATGATATAATATAATGTAATTAATATAATTATAATAAAATTATAAAATATAATTACACTTCACGTTATAATAATATAATGACGTCATGATGACGTCATTATGACGTCATTATGACGTCATTATATATAATTATGTTTCACAATATAATATTAAGCTTAATAACCTACCTATTGTATCAACAGAAATAAATTAATATTGTGTTTGTATGCTTGATAAGAGTGGATCACTTAATTGCCAAGGTCTACAAAAAATGTATTAAGAAAATATAATTAATAAAATAATAATAAAATAATATATAATAAAATAGATTATTATATGATAATAATCTATTTATATATTATTATATGATATAATATAATGTAATTAATATAATTATAATATAATTATAAAATATAATTACACTTCACGTTATAATAATATAACGACGTCATAATGACGTCATTATGACGTCATTATATATAATTATGTTTCACAATATAATATTAAGCTTAATAACCTACCTATTGTATCAACAGAAATAAATTAATATTGTGTTTGTATGCTTGATAAGAGTGGATCACTTAATTGCCAAGGTCTACAAAAAATGTATTAAGAAAATATAATTAATAAAATAATAATAAAATAATATATAATAAAATAGATTATTATATGATAATAATCTATTTATATATTATTATATGATATAATATAATGTAATTAATATAATTATAATATAATTATAAAATATAATTACACTTCACGTTATAATAATATAATGACGTCATAATGACGTCATTATGACGTCATTATGACGTCATTATATATAATTATGTTTCACAATATAATATTAAGCTTAATAACCTACCTATTGTATCAACAGAAATAAATTAATATTGTGTTTGTATGTTTGATAAGGGTGGATAAATTTAGGAAAAAAATAGACTGACTTTGTAAAACTGTTGTAATATACATTTATTACTTTTATTGCTGTATAATAAAAAATATCAAAACATATTAATTTAATTATTAATAAATTAATAATTATTACTAAAACTTCAAAAATATGTCTGATATTTGAGAGAGCTGGATCACTTAATTGCCAAGGTCTACAAAAAATGTATTAAGAAAATATAATTAATAAAATAATAATATATAATAAAATAGATTGAATAAAAAATAAAAAATTGTTTTAATAATAATTAAAACAGAAATAATTAATCAATTGTTTGAATAATATCAGGTCAGTTTTATGCAGGTAAAAAATAAGTGATTTATTTTAAAATGAGTTTAGTTCTAAAAATTCTACACATGGTTTTATGCCAGGTTTGGAATTTAAAAGAGCCATATTCGATTTCGATAATGCGCTCTTTCTAAGCTCGTGATAGTTGAAATCGGACTTTGCGAACAAGCTGACGTAATTGCAGGTCAGCCATATCTGATCCAAATAAAAGATTCAAAATTAATATTACGGGTACTGTACTTAGCTGCGGTTTCATACAAATTTTTTATCCCATTAAATCGCGAATCTCGTTGTGACCTATTATATTGTTGGTTCCTCTTCAACATAATATTGTGTAAAGCGTAGTAAAGTTTTATACATGTACGCATTTTTTATGTATGTTTGTTGGAGCCCAACTATACCTAGCCGCCAAACAATTTTGAAACTCGTTATTTTTTAAAATACTAGCCTAATGATTGCATGGAACGAGTTATCAGCCAATTTGATAATCTCTAAATGCTTGCGTACTGAAGTAATCGCTTAAAATCAGGTAATGTGTTTATGATTTTGGTCTTTGTTTTTAATATCTTCCCATTTAAAATATCAAATTAATCGATTTGAAAAATCTTTGATTGATATCACAATGAGAGATGTCAATGCAAATGCTGTAAGGTTATACCCGTGTATCATGCTTTCTTATGAATAATTAGCGACTAACACCAATTCAAACCTGGTTTTATACTATCGAAAATGCATAAGGCTTCACACCCCGCCCATTGATCATAGCAACATATAGTGTTTATTAATATGTCACAAGTAAGTAAAAAATCTGACGCACTAAATGGTACATTAAGTAATTGCACATTATTTTTAAAGTTCTAAAAATGCCACGCCTGGTTTCATAAAACCAGGCGTGGCATTTTTTGTGAACACTAGCGTTCACAATCCGTCCCACAGATCATAGTAACATATCGTATAATGTCGCTATAATGCCTCTTAGACATAATATTGTGTAAATCATATTATATTAAAACATATTAATATATTAATATAATTTTATCCTAATGATGATAGCAATTATGAATACCACAACAACAATAAGTTGTTGTGATAGCCAGGAATAAATATTAATGTGGAACGCCAGAATAAATAACGAATGAGGTGGACATATCGGCACCTACACGTACTTTGAAAGAGCTTGAACTTAAGTAATTTGCAATCCAGGCGACATACATTGGACAAACACTAAGTGACCTCAATTTGTGAATGAGACGACATGCGGAACTGAATCAAAAGCATGACAGAAATCTGCAAAAACTACATCGGATTGAACTCGTTCATCTAATGAAGACTGCCATGCGTTGGAAGAAACCAAAATATTACTTATTGTTGATCTATTTGGTCTGGGACCGTGTTGTGAGTCAGTAAGTTTACCGTTGCTTTCCAAATCAGAAGATATGTTTTGATTATTAGCTTTTCAAGCAACTTACAAATAATACATGCCAAGGCTGCTGGGCATTTATTATTGTGTGATCGACAAGTGTGTTCTTACACACTTGTCGATCTTCCATTTTATACATTGGAACTACAATGGACTCCAACGCGAAGGAATTCGAGATTGGGGAATAGAAAACTGAAACATACGGAAAACAAATATATTTGAGAAGCAACTTTATTCAAAAGAATTGAGGAAAGTTCGTCCGGACCGGCAGCGATGTTGGGTTTTAATTTACAGAGAAGCTTTAAAACATCATCAGAACAAAACGACAGATTAGATCGGTCGAATGCATTTACACCCTTTTCTGATTCATAACTACACGATGTCTGCGAATAGCAAAACATTGATGAGAACTCCTGGGCAAATTTGATTGAAATCAAAATTAAAATCAAATCAAAATTTGATTTTAACAACAATTCTGTTATTATTTGATCAGCTAGTAAAGTACTTAATGACACATCAAGTAATAAACACTTTTTTTATAAAGGATGGCATGAGGTTCACAAGACTATTCAAGGAATATTTGATATTTCAGATAGGATAATGATGTTGGAGGCTATTAGTTTGAATTTGAGTTACTTGTTGATACTGAGCTTAGAAAACATGTTACGGTTGACGATTGCGTTACTTTATTTAAACTATAGACCGCAAACATTAATTTTCTTTTTGAAAATGAAATATGGAAGCAGGTCGAAAGTACCCGTTGAATTATATTAGGCGATGGGAATGTAAATATTTGAAAGATATTGAAGGAATTCATACCTCGCTTAGGTTTGTATATGATGCGTAAATTCTTTAGGTATGTGGCGATGCGTTTATTGTTTAGGTAGGTTTATGATGCGTTCATTCTTTTTCAAGAAACATTCGACCCGGATTAAATATTAGTTAAAATGAATAGACAAGATTAGAGAACATTCAATGGACCTTACAAAATAAGAGGGCAGATATCTACCTTTCCTTATTTGGGCATTTATAGATCTCGCACGAACACAATAAAAGCTTATGTATTTTCAAAACAAGTTATCCCAATATTGTAGATATGAAAAGCAACATTCTTACAAAATGGAACCTTTTCATAAATTCCTCGCTTTTCTTAAAAGCCAAAGAAATAAGTTCTTAAAGTTAAAAAACAACAGGGATGATACAATTTTCAAGTATTTTAAATTGAGGATATCCTGACTAGCTATTAAAAAATTTTGTTTTAAATAAATAATGTTAGGAGTAATCAAGTAAATCATCAGCTTGATGACTGAGTTTGATGATAATCAATACATGGGTATCCCATATATTGATGATCATTAGGATTGTGAAATAATCAAGCATAAAATATCACACACAGGAATAAAAAAATTAACGAATATATTTTAAGGCAAATAGCAACACAAAAAACATGATATTGTATACAAAATACACTGAAGACTTTGATAAGGGATATATAGGTAAATTTATCCAGGGATTATTTAAATGCATTGAACAACATAAATATTAGGATATTATTAATTTACAATACAAAGCCTTAAGGCTATTCAATCTGCTCACCAAAACATAAAACAGAATTAAAGTACAGTTAAAATTTTGAAATTGTAGTCAATCTGTCTGGTATGACATTAGAATCGCTTCTTGGTCGGGATGTTAGAATAAAAAAGGATTTATTTTAATGTGGCGAATGCGTGCCAGCGCACGCTTACATGACCACAACAAAACAAAAATGTAAATCATGTGTCGAGGTGTGAACGGAGGAGGTGTTTGAATGTGATAAAGGAGGGAGCGCGGCGGACATCGAGAGGGAGTTGATTCCAGGCGAGTGAGGCGGCGACGAAAAAGGATCGGAGACCGTAGTTGTTGGAGTAAGAGGGAATTATGGGAACGCAGCGATAGCGAGGTGGGGGCGAGTGTCGTCTAAGAAAGAAAGGTTGATGAACGATAGGGAGCCGACAGCGATGAGACGAAAAGTTACGAAAAGAAGGTGGAGTTTGATGCGGATGTGGGCCAGGATAGTTGAGCAAAATATGCGGATGTGTGATCGAAGCGACGGAGACGAAAGAGCACTCGAACGGCGGTGTTCGAGCGCTGTTTTTAATCCCTTTTTAATTCAAAGAGTGTTCAGTTATTAGCCACTCTGTAGAAGCCTATAAAATAGGTTTCTCTATTGAATAGAAATCTTTTCAATAGAAAATAATATCATTTTCTTAAAATTTATTTAACTTTTCTTTGTCGTAAATTTTGTTTTGGTTACGCTTATTCTTTAATTATTTTGTGTAAATTTCTTTGTACTTTTTTTGTAAATCTTTCTTCAAATGAGTCTCGTTTTATTTCTTAATTTTTGTTGTTGCATTTTTGTTTTGAGAGGCACATATGGTTGTTCGAAGTTGGGCGCAACTTTCTGAAAACACTTTTATTGTAATTATTTTGCGTCCTTACGATGATAACAGCCGGCTATTGAAACTTTCACATTTAAAAAATTATATCCCAATCCTGTTCAACCAATAATACAAGATATATTGATCCACTTACACGACCTGATTTGTTTATAATCTCTGTTGCCTATATACATCGAGAGTGAATCAAAATTGGTCCCTGATTGTACAAATTTAAATGCGGATTAATGATACAATCAATAAATTAAAATATGAATTAATAAACTAAAATAATAAATTAATAAAATTTATGAAAATAAATTAAAAAGTGAACAATCGATTGTTCGATTGATGAAATCGAACAATCGATTTTAATTAAAAATTGATGGTAAAAAATTCACAATTGTACTTTATTACTATTTACAATTGAAACGATAAAATACTTGCGATACTTCGAATTCTTTATTAGTCATAAATTTAAAACGATGTGAAATTTATAAAATTCCGTTAGATTAAAAAAATCATGTAAGATTGAAATATTACAAAAGCAAACGGCTTATTTTATAATGTCTGTGTTATTGGTTACGTTTAGATATTGTAATCATTCGTTTTTTAACATGCTTTTTAAGTTTATGGCTTCTTTTCTCACGCTGTTCTTCCTTGACCGCATTCTTGCGAGCCTTTTTCGAATTTGGAGATTCGTTTCTTTGTCTTACCGTAGTTGACTTTGACACTTTCCGTAGATCCTCAACGCTTAAGCTAACATCCCTTGATTGTGTTGAACGAAGTGAATTAGATGACTGATTGTGATCCTGAACTGTATTTGTCTGAAGACCACACATTTTTGCGCAATAATCATCACAATTTTCCCGACCCAATTCTGCAAGCTGCTTTAATGTAGGAGGTATATACACGGAAAGAAAAGCACTGTCGTCCGTTTGACTTACATCAATCAACAATTTACCGAACTCGGACTTTGCCTCGTCTAGTGTCCAATTCTTCCATTGAGCTTCGGTGATCCAAAAAAACAATGATTTTACATCTACAAAACGATTTACTCGGCATCTAAAGTAATTGTTTAGATTCGCACAATCACGCCTTAAGAAAACAAGTGAAGCTGGATGTTCTAATGTGACGGACTGTGATACATCTATAACCACTAGTCTTTGTTGAGATGATAGGATTAGATTGTACTCGCTAAAATCTCCATGAACTAGCGATGCCTCGTTGAACATTCTCCAAATAATAACACATGCTTGAAAGTAGAGGTCGTTAAAATCAACTTTTTCATTTGAACGGCTGTCAATGTCATGTAATAGCGGTGCCGGTGAATTATTGTCATCTGTAATAAGTTTCATAACCAAAATGTGATTTTTAAGAATAATAGGCATAGGACAAGGAATCATGGCCTGATGGAGTCTATTCAGATTTCGGAATTCTTTTTCTGCCCATGTTCTAGCCATTTTCCTAGGGTTACGCATATTTCGGCCACGCCGGAAACGATATTCACCAACGATGTAATGCTCTCTCGATTTAAACTTCAGCACACTTGTATAATATACTTTAATTGCTAAATCACCCAGACTTCCAATTGCCAGAAACACTTGCGACTCTTTACCCGTGCTTAAGCATCCCATAAGCTCTTCAACGACAGTATCTTTTTTATACAATAGACTGTGTAGCATTACTCTTGTCCGCATATCAATGCAAAGACCAACGGTCGCACGGTTTTTCCTGTCTTTGCATCTGTCTTTGTTATGTGAAGCCTTTCCGCTCGCATTCTTGTGAAACTGTTCGCTAAAAGTCAAATTACGATAAAGCTGATCTACAATATTATCAATTTGATTCTTCCTTGGTTGAAAATGTTTAATGTCAGTGCTTTTTTCACAATATTCATGCTCATATTGATCTTCTAGCTTACAGATATAATCGTTTTTGGTATCACTATTATGATAGGAGTACGAATGGTCGTTTTTCGTATAATCTTCATTATCACTATTATGATCGGAGTTCGAATGGTCAAGATAGCTATCAGGCCGTTGTGAGTCACGCGTTGAAGGGGAAAATACCCTATTTTTGGTGCACATTAATTGCTGAAAACATAAATTTATACTAAAATCATGACACTATTGAATTCTGTTGTAGGTAAAACTTATTATTTATAATTTAATAAAGTTTTAATATCAAAAATATTTTATTTTTGAGCATTAGGAACATGGATATAGTTTTTAAAATTAAAATAAAGTTTAAAAATCGATAGCTACTAATATTTTCATTAAGACCACAACTTAAAGAATAACACATTTTCTGATACTTTTTGAGGAATCAACGAGGACAAAAAAACTTACAATTGACGGACATTTCGGATTGACGGACATTTACGAAAGTTATTTCAGATTGACATGAGTTGCTGAAAACAATTGAAATAATTGCATACGTATCACGTCAAGTTGGATGTGATTCTGACGAATGTAACGTTTTGACTACGATATTTGTTTCGAGGTCAGATAGCAACAAGCTTACTAGGAGAAAATTCATTTGTGATTTTTGCTTTGTATCTGCTATTCCTATGGAATCTTCAACAATTAATGCAAGTACAGCGAAAAAACTCAAATTCAAACAATTCCGTCGATCGCGAACATATTTCAGGCGAACCTGAAAAGTGTCATACAACAGCTATACACGATGCAGACATTAAAAGACAAGTTTTAATACAGGCGATTTGACGTCAAATCATGATGTCAAAAATGAAATGAAAATCGTCTAGAAACATGACAGTAGCGGTTACGCATACTTGGATGCATATTTGAACGGCAATACATCCAAGGACTCTACATGTCCGCTATCTGAGTCAACAGACAACACAAGAGTAAGTTCCACGATGCAGCACATTCCTACTTTTTTACGAATACGTAAACAGTATGATTCTTCTCGTTATTTTCACGAATGTACCGGAATCAGCTTCAGTCAACATTCAAAATTGATTAGATGATGATTTGTTGAAGAAGCATGCTATCTTGTCAATTATTCTGGTAAATTATCCTACGGAGGTCACTTCTAAAATTAGAGTAGTAGCTCTATTCCATGTTAGTAACAATGATGGTAATCGTCCTAGACTGTTGAAAGCAATACTTGCTGACAAGGTTGCTGTCCAGCACATTTTTCTGAACTCTTTTCGCCTCAAAGGTTCACCTACTAGATTATTAAAAGATCTTGATGTGAATGAAAGTAAACGTCTGCACGAAGTTAAACAAGTTTTAAAAGCGTGCTTAGATGCTGGAGAGACGAACTTGACGATCGAAACTTTTCAGGTTGTGGGACGAAGGACTTGTTGACATTGAATCCCTTGTTTAGGTGAATGTTTTCAGAATCCGTTCGTCGCATCTACCTCATATAATATTCAAAGATTTGAATGTATTGGTTGCTTAAGTAATATTGTTGAGTACCGTTCCTTTTTGTTGTTTGCTCTCAGTGGTTCCAATAATAGTAGCGGGAATGGTGGCAATGTGAGAAGTGCTCAGCGGTCCTCTCCTGTCAATTCTGGCTGTATGATTTTGTACACCAATGATCGTAGTCCCCTCTTTAACATTAATGAATTGAGACTTCTAATCCAAATTACACATCCATTGTAAGTGGCTATAATTGAAACTTGGTTACACTCTGATATTACAGACGCCGAGATTGAGGTAACGAATTATTCCCCTTATCGGGCGGATAGAACCAGTAAAAGATGTAATGGAGTGATTATTTATGTGCATAACAGCGTAACGTTCGAATTAATAGATATAAAATCGTAAGCAGGAATTGAGGCTTTATGGAGCAGCATATTGCTACCTACTCATGGATCAGTTATTATCGGTCTAATCTATCGCAGTCCGTGCTCTAATGTGAGTTGCATAATCGACGAATTACTGAAATTTAGTTACCGTAGTAATTTAATGGTAGCTGATGATCTAAACATGCCAACTGTAGATCGGAATGGTTAGTATATTGGAGAGGATATTGTGTCGTATAATCAGCAACTACCGAGATACTAATATGTTATTGTGCGATAATCAGCATGACTTCCGAAAAAACACTCGACTGTAGCGAATATTTTGATAGCTCAGGAAAGTTAGGGTTAGCTAGTAGATGAAGAATTCAATATCGACGTTGTATTTGTTTGTTTCTAGAAAGCTTTTGACTTTGTTCGTCATGATATATTGATTCGTAAAATGCAGTCATTGAATATCGATCCTATTATTATTCGCTGGGTAGGTGATATCATATCACACCGCTCGTATCAAGTAAGGGTTAGTGGTATTTGCTCTAATCGATGCCCGTTCACGCTGGCATCCCTTTATGGTTCGGTATTGGGTACACTGCTATTCTGTATTTATGTGAATGATTTACCTTGTATCGTGAATTCAGATTCACTTTTGTATGCGAATGAACTTAAAATTTGGCCAGCAATTAGGTTGAATTTAGGTGTGGTTATCATCCAATCAGATATTGACAGTGTTTCTATGCGGGCATCACCAACGGATTGTCTATCGAAGTGTGTTTGCATGTGTATACCTTCACTTAATGATGCTCTAGAGCCAACATATCATCTAGGTGGTCAGCTCATCGACATAGTTTCATACGTAAAGGATCTTGGTATATGGATCGCTAACGATTTAGCTACTCGCCGAAACACTGATTATGTATGTTCCAAAGCTATGCGTATCGTTGGTCTGATTCGCCGAACGTTTAGTTTTCTGAACCCCTGATCATTTAAAGCACTTGCAAATGCATTCGTTCTCAGTCATTTACTATATGCTTCTCAATGTTCATATCCTAGAATGGTTAATGAGTTCACTCGATTTAAAAATGTGCTGCGTCGGGCAACAATGCTAGTTAATTCAATAAGAGTTCTTCCATATGGGGACAGATTCAGGGCTCTGAATATGCTTTCTGTACGCAATCGTCCCGATTTCGAGATATGTGCCTGACGTGGGAGATATTCCACAAAGAACATCACGTTTTGCGTGGACTGTTGAATATTCGATCTACCCGAACTTTACAGGGTCATTCCTTTTGTCTCAGTCGTCGCCGAATAGTACGGACCAAAACAAAAAACTAATTTGGACAAATAATTGTGAATCCATGAAATCGTTTGAACGAGCAGACTGTTAGCTCAGCTTCATAATGCACAGTGTGCAACTTTAAGCCGTGTTCGTAATGTTGTCAACAAAATAATAATACAATTTATATAAAGTTAAAATGTATCAGAATGAGGATTATAGGTCATCAAAAGGAACTGCTAAAATGTCAGGTTTCGGTCCCTATTCCTCGATCCAACATAGCAACGTGGGCAAATACATGCTAATGACGTATTTCTTCTAATGAATTTGATTATTTAATGTATATTATTCCAATACAAATCATAGTCAAATTGTTGCAATCACGCCTACATGATAAGTTGTGTGAATATACTGGAAGCAATCAATAATACAAAGAGTATTATTTATTATCCATCCATAAGCATTTTCCGAGACGGGTAGAGCACTTTAGAACTGATTAACACATTGACGAGCGGATGTAGCAGTGTAATATTTCTTTGGAATTTTTAGTGGGATTAGTACATCAGATCAGATAAATGAGTCTACGTATTTTGTAAATCAAAAATAAAGATAAATAATAAATAATGATATAAGATTATATACAATTTATATTTATACCAAGTCAAAATTTAAAATCGAAATTTAAAATAACAATCAATAAGTAATAAATAATATATAATATAAAACATACGACTCAATAACATATTTAATTAACTTAACAAAAAAGAACGTATAATGAATAGATACTTAATGGATATCTTTATTCATCAAGTAATTAATGAATAAAGATAATGAATAAAGATATTAAAATATACGAAGTTAAACGATCACAATTGTGTTGACATATAAACGTGTTTCTTCACAGTTATCATGTTGGCCCTAATTCTGTCTGTTACAAAAGGGTAAAGAAATAAGGGCAATATCTCATGCTCAAATTGAATCAATATCTAATCAAAACAATTGACTAAATAATTTTAGTAATCAACTTATTTTTTGACTTCATTTTGCAAATCAATTACTTTAATCATGCTTTTATTTTGTATTTTTGAAATCATTTCAAATTTAAAATATAATCAACCAAACTCAAATTTGGTAGATTATAGAGTTGTCTTTGAACATGGTCGGATATACTCAGAATCATCAAACTATCATCAGGACTGCCAATTCAATGATGTTTAAGGGTTTAAGTCGCATGGAATCGTACTCTCTTTATACTACGTAGATCTAACTCTGGAAACGATAAACATATTTTCGTTTCACGATAGTTTTAAATAAATACAGGTGACTCTTACAATAAGTTTGAGTGGATCAAGGTAAAGTGTAAGGTCAAATAAGCGACGCAAGAGCGTTCATCTGATAAAACATTTAATTGTTCTGAAATTGCAATGTTGCTTGTAAATTAACAGATACAATAACATCCAGGTCACTTGTTCAATGATGATGTTGCAGGTAGTGTACGTGATAATTGCATTGTTGTTATGCAAAATGTTGGCATTTGTTGGTGTTCAAAAATAACGCGAATAAATAATATAAAATGATTCAATCTTTTGTAACTTTGAGACTTGTAATTTATGCTAAAACGAACGCAATCTTAATCATTTGCTGAATCGAACGCAAACTTAGTCATTTGTTACACCAAACGCAATCTTATTACTTTACAGATCTGAGTGCGTAACTCTTGATAAACACATTTATTTGTAAATGTAAAATATACAATATATATTACAGTATATATACAGTATATACAATATACTGCTAACTTGACACCATATTTTGTGATGGTTTTATCCGAGTACCGCATCCGGCGTAACTATTGATTAGCGCATTTATTTGTAAATGTAAAATATACAATATATATTACAGTATATATACAGTATATACAATATACTGCTAACTTGACACCATATTTTGTGATGGTTTTATCCGAGTACCGCATCCGGCGTAACTATTGATTAGCGCATTTATTTGTAAATGTAAAATATACAATATATATTACAGTATATATACAATATACTGCTAACTTGACACCATATTTTGTGACGGTTTTATCCGAGAACCGCATCCGGCTTAACTATTTATTAACACATGTATTCGTAAATGTAAAATATACAATATATATTACAGTATATATACAATATACTGCTAACTTGACACCATATTTTGTGATGGTTTTATCCGAGTACCGCATCCGGCGTAACTATTGATTAGCACATTTATTTGTAAATGTAAAATATACAATATATATTACAGTATATATACAGAATATACAATATACTGCTAACTTGAAACCATATTTTGTGACGGTTTTATCCGAGTACCGCATCCGGCGTAACTATTGATTAACACATTTATTCGTAAATGTAAAATATATCAATATATATTACAGTATATATACAGTATATACAATATACTGCTAACTTGACACCATATTTTGTGACGGTTTTATCCGAGTATCGCATCCGGCGTAACTATTGATTAGCACATTTATTTGTAAATGTAAAATATACAATATATATATTACAGTATATATACAATTTACTGCTAACTTGACACCATATTTTGTGACGGTTTTATTTGAGAACCGCATCCGGCGTAACTATTGATTAACACATTTATTCGTAAATGTAAAATATACAATATATATTACAGTATATATACAGAATATACAATATACTGCTAACTTGACACCATATTTTGTGACAGTTTTATCCGAGTACCGCATCCGGCGTAACTTTTTATTAACACATTTATTCGTAAATGTAAAATATACAATATATATTAAAGTATATATACAGCATATACAATATACTGCTAACTTGACACCATATTTTGCGATGGTTTTATCCGAGTACCGCATCCGGCGTAACTATTGATTAACACATTTATTCGTAAATGTAAAATATACAATATATATATTACAGTATATATACAATATACTGCTAACTTGACACCATATTTTGTGATGGTTTTATCCGAGTACCGCATCCGGCGTAACTATTGATTAGCACATTTATTTGTAAATGTAAAATATACAATATATATTACAGTATATATACAGAATATACAATATACTGCTAACTTGAAACCATATTTTGTGACGGTTTTATCCGAGTACCGCATCCGGCGTAACTATTGATTAACACATTTATTCGTAAATGTAAAATATACAATATATATTACAGTATATATACAGTATATACAATATACTGCTAACTTGACACCATATTTTGTGACGGTTTTATCCGAGTACCGCATCCGGCGTAACTATTGATTAGCACATTTATTTGTAAATGTAAAATATACAATATATATATTACAGTATATATACAATATACTGCTAACTTGACACCATATTTTGTGACGGTTTTATCCGAGAACCGCATCCGGCGTAACTATTGATTAACACATTTATTCGTAAATGTAAAATATACAATATATATTACAGTATATATACAGAATATACAATATACTGCTAACTTGACACCATATTTTGTGACGGTTTTATCCGAGTACCGCATCCGGCGTAACTTTTTATTAACACATTTATTCGTAAATGTAAAATATACAATATATATTACAGTATATATACAGCATATACAATATACTGCTAACTTGACACCATATTTTGCGATGGTTTTATCCGAGTACCGCATCCGGCGTAACTATTGATTAACACATTTATTCGTAAATGTAAAATATACAATATATATATTACAGTATATATACAATATACTGCTAACTTGACACCATATTTTGTGACGGTTTTATCCGAGAACCGCATCCGGCGTAACTATTGATTAACACATTTATTCGTAAATGTAAAATATACAATATATATTACAGTATATATACAGAATATACAATATACTGCTAACTTGACACCATATTTTGTGACGGTTTTATCCGAGTACCGCATCCGGCGTAACTTTTTATTAACACATTTATTCGTAAATGTAAAATATACAATATATATTACAGTATATATACAGTATATACAATATACTGCTAACTTGACACCATATTTTGTGACGGTTTTATCCGAGTACCGCATCCGGCGTAACTCTTGATTAACACATGTATTCGTAAATGTAAAATATACAATATATATTAGTATATATACAGTATATACAATATACTGCTAACTTGACACCATATTTTGTCCATGCTTAAATTTGTTGTTGTAAAGCAATACATTCGCACACAGCAATGAATGTTTGATGCGCACATTTAAAATAAATGCAAATATATGATCGCATTTCCGCGTTCTTTACAATTGCAGATATTCCAAAGCTGATTAAAAATAAAGATCCTCCTTTACATGTTATATCTAATAATAAGGATTTTATTACCTAACATAACAACCGATAACTAAATAAATAACAGAAAGGAAAAGAGTCAGAGTCACACAAAAAATTGTCAACTGTAGATTCAATGATTTGTGCTAACTTCTTCCCAAATTAAGGTCTCAAATCCACTGGGATCTAAGTCCTCCAACCAATCCAATACGCCGCTCTCCGACTGAACCACCCGGGGTTTTATCCCCGAAGAGACCAGTCGACGCGGACTATGTTGGGTAAGCGATAGACAAGGAGCTTAAGAAACCTTAGTCTTTGCTCTGGGGAACGTCCTCTAGAGAAGAAGACTACGCCCGAGATAGCCCAGGTGCCCCAGAGGCGCACCTGATTTTTCCCATTCAACGACATATGCTGGGCCCGTTTCAGAGACCAACTAGCTCTCTTCAGGATACGTTTTAGTCTATCCAGGTCAGCTTTCGCTGACTAGTTCACCGAAACGGTGAACCCCAGGTATTTTACTCGACTT
Source organism: Pomphorhynchus laevis (assembly GCA_012934845.2). NCBI lineage: Eukaryota > Metazoa > Acanthocephala > Palaeacanthocephala > Echinorhynchida > Pomphorhynchidae > Pomphorhynchus > Pomphorhynchus laevis. Next base: position 66,986 of record WNNJ02002141.1, on the reverse strand, counting down.
GTAAAGGTAGGGAGTGGATCATAGGCAAAAATGGAAGCTAGAGCAGAGAGTGCTAGTCTCTTAAGCTTTTGCTTCGTCGCAGGGGAGTCATGAAAGACAATCACCTGCGATTTGGTGGAGTTTAGAACAAAATTGGACATATGTAACTGGTCTTTTAATCTTAAAAAGAAACGGCTGATGCTAGAGACTACATCCTTACACCTGCGTCCAGAGAACAGGGCTGTGGTGTCATCAGCGTACACCACTAGACGTTGTTCTTGTCGTTTAAATATTTTGAAGAGATTAATGGAGGCGGCAAGATACAAGATAGGAGAAAGAGGGGAACCTTGAGGCACACCCGTAATAGGGTAGAACTGACGCGCATCAGGGTCGTCTTCGTAGTAGAATCGCTTGGTATACAACAGTATCTCCACCCTGTTAACAATTCTCGCAGGCAACCCGAGGGACCTGAGAGAAGAGATAACAAAAGGAATGGAGATGCGGTCAAATGCAGCAGAAAAGTCAAGGAAAACAGCCACAGCAAGTTGATGGCTATTCTCCCGACAGAACTGATGCACTTCACCTACTGCTGAATAGACCGAGCGACCCTTAACGAACCCATGGAAACCAGGTGGGATTAAATTACTACTACTTAAATGATCGCGGATTCTACGCGCAAGCGCTTTTTCGTAGATCGATACGAGGGAATTTTGAATCGAAATGGGCCGCAGGTCTTTCTGACATGAGACCGGATATTTTTAGGGTAAAAAATTCTACGACTAATGTTGATGCCGGCCACATCAAATGGGGTGGCTAATAGCATTGTGACGGCCACCTCCCTTCTTTGATCGGCTGTCAAAAGCTGATAGACACGAGAAGAGAGAGGAACGACGGTTTTGGAGGTGCCCGGAAGAGGCCCCCAGACATTGAGTATATCTGGGACAGATATATCTCTACTCCTAAAGTCTCCCCAAGGCGGGATTGGTTGTGGTGATTGAGTGGCTCCATAATTGTGTAGGGAAAGTGACTCCTCCAAAACTTTGTCAAGGCCTATACTACCAATCCACCCAGACGCTCTATCCCTCCAACAAACAAACTTATCTTTCTTGAATATCTTCCAAAAGGAAGACTGAGAAGGGTCAAGACGAGCAATACTCGCCCTATCCTTACTCAGCTGGAACCAGTATCTGGTACGCCAGTATTCTTTCGAGAGCGTCTGTTTGGCAGAAGAAGAGAGGTCAGGGAGATGAAGTAGTTTAGCTAGGACCTTGAGTTTTGTCGGAGTGGGACTGAAAATACGACCTTTATAGGTAGTCGATAAAATCGCGGTGGCTTGCGAAGATTCTGTCATTGAAGTCACCTAGTACCATGTCATACCCGCCAACAATTATCCCATCCAGGGGGTTACGGTTCTTGTGGATCTCTCCTGGACGAATATAGACGTTGGCTAGACTGAGGCGTTTACCGTTCTTTACGAGTGAAACTACTAAACAAGACAGGGCTGGACAAGGGTAGTTTAAAATGAGGGAAGATCTTAAGGAGTATTTAAGTAAGGTCAAGAGTCCTTGAGATCAAGAGGAGTGAGAAGGGGTTATATACGGAGTATAGTGGGTATAAATGTGCTTGGGGATAAATCGAGTAATGTCCTGGGGGAGACGGATAGACCGCGTCTCCTGAAGAACTATAACATCTGCGTCTCTACCAGATAGAAGCCTAAGGGCAGAAGCCCCCTCCGAATTCCCCTGAAGGATATTCAGTGAAAAAGGCTCGGGCTTACTCACCATTGTGATGGATTAGTTGGATTGGGAGCGGACAACCTAGACTGGGCCAGTAGTAGGAGGGTTACCACCTTACAACCAGCCACAGCCTCGGGAGCCGTCCCCTGTGCGACGTTATCTCTATTTCCCGGAGACCTTAAGGAAGAGCCTTTAATAAGCTTCAATGGCGGAACTTTAGGGACCGAAGCCCCTCTTTTCTTAAATCTTTGAACAGCCGAAGATGCAGGAATCGACGGCGCACATAGGATGGAATTGACAAGATTTCGAATCAAGTCCTCCATGGACGCCAGTGTTGTCTTCTTGGATTCGGAAATGAGCCGAATGATGTCATGATCCGTCAGTTTCCCAGTATTCTGGTTATTATTGCTAGATGCCGCCACAAAGGATACCGGACGGGCACTCCTAGAGTGATTTTTCAATTGTTTGAAAAGTCGACATTTTCTGGACCACGCCGGGTGGTCCAGTCCACAATTAATGCATTTAACAGTATTATTACAACGCGTCCCAGCCGGTAAACCCAGACAAGACTCAGAACCACAAACCCCACAGACAGGAGGGGATTTGCAATTTGATCTCCAGTGCCCCCACTTGTGGCACCCACTACAGTGGGGGTATGTCAGGTTATCCTCGTTAAGGATGGTGAAAGCGAAATTGTACCCAAGAAATGGGCTATTACAACTGTTGGAAAGCAAATGAGCCTTGTTTAACTCTGCTGAGCAGAAGGCCACAGGGAGGGATGCTCCATCCCTCCCTTTTAGTTGTCGCAGATTGTTAATTTTAAATTTGTTACACAGATTTATAATGTCTTCCTCCTCTAATTGAGGAGGGAAGTTATTAATCTTGAGAGAGGCCAACAGCGGTTTCACCTCAATAGATGGTACGTCTTTGAGTTTCCTCGAAATAATTGACATAATCGTTCAAGAAATCTGGAGTAGCAAATGAAATACGAATCATGTTTTCAGTAATTTTGACTTTGTTGAATATAATACGATTTCCATATCTTAGTGCAAAGTCTTTTAAGAAATATTTGAAGAACGAATGCTTTTCTGTTGGTTTTTTGATTGCCACGATGCATAGATTTTGAAGTTTTGGAATGGGGGTAAAACCCCATCAAAAGAAACGTTACTTACTTTGTTTAAGACAATGGGTATACCTTATTAGTCTCTGTTTCCAACGTTGAGATTGAATAGAAGTTAGAATCGTTGTTGCTATTTCGCTTTGATGCTCCGTCGCACAAAATTTTACTAACACTACATTTTTTTGCTGAAATGTTTCCGTACAAGATTCATATTATATCTGTTATGCCAACATGAAGTTTTTATTTATATGAAAATTTTGAGTGAAAAATGAGCAGTGTACAAGCAAGCAACGAAGCATCAAATGAAACTAGTTTTTCTAGCAATCTTGGTAAAGTATTAGGTAAAAACATGATTTCTTCTTGAAATACAGATTACCAGGTTAGTGCAGTTTCATCTTTTGATTTTCAGGATGAGGGGTACTCCCCTATCCTTAAATTGAAAAATCTGGTGTTGATTTCACTTACACAGCCAGTGGAGAGACAAAATCTCCTTAATATGTTTCTTTGACAATTCGCAGACAATATATGTCAAAAGAGTGCTATTTAACTCGATTAATTTCTTCGAAACTGAAATAAACATTTCATTTTCAACAGCTGACATCTTGAAAGAATACTTGTCATTCTTTGAAATGAATTTGAAGAATATGGGTACCATTCAACCAAAAACCATACTAGTCTCGATTAAAATATCTAATCTTTCACGATAATAGGAAGATAATGATATTGGAGTGTTGAAGCAAGTTTTTAAAATCTCCAACTTAATATCAATATTGGGAAAAAGTGGCTTTCCCTGCCAGTGGACTTCTTCTCAGCCCCGGTTGAACAAGCTGAAATATTGGCCAAATCGGCTTTTAATCCTTTCTTAGGATATAACCTGCGCTTTACTATCCTAAGTTCTGAAGATTTTACTTTTCAACACTGCAACAATTGCCACAAGTGGGGGCACTGGGCTTCCAATTGTCCGTGCCCTAAGACCTGTAGAGTATGTAGCTTGTCTTCCTGCCAAGTAGGTGCCTCACTTTGTTCAAATTGTGGAGGAAACCACCCGGCTTGATCCCGGAAATGCAAATTCTTCAAGGACTACAAGAACATTTTTTCCAGACAAGTTTCAGACAAGAAGATTGATTCCTTCTCCGAAAGGCCTCAAGAATGACTGATAGAGAAATCCTCAGAATAACGGATACGAAGATTAATTCTGCCATTAATATATTGGAGGAGATGGTTTCTGCTCTTGCTTTATTATTCTTTACCAACCCGGTTATACCTACGCAAATTGCCGTTCCTGAATCGTAAAAGAGGGGGTCTCGGCCCACGCCGTTCCACCCATCAAGATTGGTAAACTTTTGAAGGGCAAGGCTAAAGGCGGCGATAAGGGAAATGAGGATAATGTCCGTGGGCAAGTGCCTACTCTGGATGGCGCTAGTGGCGGGAAGGGCAACCTTTCCGCCCCTAGCTCTGTCTAGGGATGAGGCAATCCCACCCAGCTGACCTAACACAATGCAGAGTACTCGTGAGCTTGTTTCACTAAATATTCTTCAGTGGAATTCGGGAAGAGCTTCTGCATTAAACTTCTATCTGGTAGAGATGCAGATGCTATAGCCTTTCAAGATACGCGGTCTATCCGTCTCCCCCAGGACATTACTCGATTTATCCCTAACCACATATGCTCACTCTATACTCCGTACATAACCCGCCTTACTCTTCTTCATCTCAAGGTATTTTAACCCTTGTTAAATGCTTCTAAAGATCGTCCTTTCTACTCAACTATTCTTGTCCAGCCCTTTCTTGTTTAGTAGTTTCACTCTGTAAGAACGGTAAACGCATCAGTCTATCCAATGTCTACATCCGTCCAAGCGAGATTCACAAGAACCATGACCTCCTGGATAGGATTGTAGATAGCGGTTATGAAATGGTACTTGGTGATTTCAACGACAGAACTGGTCGTTGGATTATTGCAGCACTCTACAGAGCCAGTAACAGCCCTGTTCTCTGGACGCAAGTGCAAAGACGTAATCTCAGACATTAGCCGAAATATTAAAAGGCCAGCTAACCGGTCCAAACTTATTTTAAACTCCGCCAAATCGCAGGTGGTTGTCTTTCATGGCACCCCTGCAACAAAGCAAAAACTTGAGAGATTAGCACTCTCTGCCCTCTCCTCCATTTTGGCTAACCAAACACTCCCTACCTTCACGAGTCGAGTAAAATACCCGGGGTTCACCGTTACGGTGAACTGGTCGGCGAAAGCTGACTTGGATAGCTGATCATTGAAAGCTGACTCCCTCTCCTCCTTTATCACATTCAAACACCTCCTCCGTTCACACCTTCTCGACACATGATTTACATTTTTGTTTTGTTGTGGTCATCTAAGCGTGCGCTTGCGCGCATTTGCCACGTTAAAATAAATCTTTTTTCTTAGACCACACTCGCCTCACCTCTTTATTGCTGTGTTCCCGTCGTTATACTTTTCGACGTCCGCCGCGCTCCCATTTTTATCACATTCAAATACCTCCTCCTTTTCCACCTTTTTGACACATGAATTATACTTTTGTTTGTTTTTTTCTTCGTGATCATATAAGCGTGCGCTATCACGCATTTGCCACGTTTAAAAAATATTTTTTAAACGTATCCTAAAAGAGCTAGGTGGGCCCTGAAACGGACCCAGCATCTGTCATTGAAAGGGAAATCCCAGGTGCGCCTCTGGGTCACTTGGGCTATCTCGGGATTAGTCTTCTTTTCTAGAAAACGTCCCCAGAGCAAAGACTAAGGTTTTTCAAGCTCTTCTTCTCTCGTTTACCCGGCATTGTTTGCCTCGTTTGGACTCTTCGGGTGTGAAAGACCTTGAATGGTTTAGTCGGAGGGCAGCGTTTTGTATTGGCTGGAGGGCTGAGATCTCCCGGACCTGAGGCCATAAATTAGAGGACTTCAAACAGAATGAAGAAAGAAGAATTCTCTGTCATGTTGTTTTTTTTCTTTTTCTCTAACTAACAACTTTTTTATTATCCCCATGTATTATTGTTTTTAAGAAAATCTTTATTATTAAATTTTTATTAAACTTGCTACATGCCATCCTAATAAAAATATGGTTGTAAAAATGTAGAGGGTTTATTTTTGAATTGAGCTTTTCCTTTAAACATTGGTTCCATTTCGTGTTCAAGTCTAATTTCATCTTATTTTACCATTTAAATATCGAGTTACTATCGTATTATGTGCTTGATTATGGTCGGACAGTATGATCGCTCTGTGTGGTAGGACATTATTGTCGATAATTGTGGTCGGAAAGTATGTTTGGACTATGTTCGGGCAGTACAATCGGACAGTACAATCGGACAGTATGGTTGGACAGTATGGTTGGACAGTATTATGGTCTAGATATGGTCGATAAAAATTTTATTAGGAAAATAAATTCTAAATTTGATCTATATTGGATACCTTGGATTTTGAATATTTATAATCAAAGACTTTCTGGTCATGGGATTTAAACAATCATCTTCAATGTTTAGTTAAATTCCTTACAGAAGTCTTAATCGGTGAGTGCTCAAATTCTAATAAAGAGTAGCCACTCATATGATTACCATTTGCTAATGTTAATTGATTATATTAATAAAATAAGCTTTTTTAAATTATAAATTTAAAAAGAATAATAAAATCATTAATATCACGCTGTATTAAATTTATTAATTAAAGCGATTCTAATTCATTATAGTAATTTATTATTTAAAAGACGCTGAGCATAATTTGTACAAGTTCATTTGTTATCAAAAATTGACGACAGTTTAATAAATTGCGAGACGACAATTATATTATTGATCTTTCGGTCATTTCGACAATCGTTAGAAAAAATTCTTTACGTAAATATCAATTTGAACGATATAAACTGCATAAATATTGTAATATTAATATTATTTCGTAAGTTTACAACTTAGTAAATCTGTTCCTTCACGTCGTCACAAAATTCGCGAATGCCTCCCCTTATGTTGTCATTCACAGTCTTTTCACATGAAATAATTAGAGAATAGAATATACATAAGGGTGTTTGAATATAAATACTTTTATCACCTCAGAGTATAACATTGTATCGCCTATACAACAAGAAATAAGGCAGTTGTGCATTGTCAGAGTATTTCAAGCTTTGCAGACCACACCGAAGTTTACCAAAAGAAAGGTAAAACGACGGAAATCAATTGACCAAAAATAAACCGTTTTGTGTTTCTTTGAAAATAAGACGGCTTTTATTTTGATTTTTAGTTTGTTCTGGTAATGTTCCATTTACATCTTTTACAATTACACTATTAATTATAATTATAACATACAAGACTATATCCATGCAGCTGTTTTGTCTGCTCACGGTAAAACCAATTTTATGTCAGTAAAATCTTAATCCGGATACAGGATATTGAAATTAGAATCTGTGCAAAGCCATGTAATTAGCGTTTTCTTGAAATGTACTCTATTTGATATGCTGATGATATTCTCCGGAAGTTTGTTCCAAAGCCTTACTGCTCGATGAGAATGGCGATATAGTCTTCCGTGTTTGCAGTAATGCAGGGTCCTCACAGTAAGAGGACCCTGCATCTATTAAATATATATATTAAATATCAAGACATACTATACTAGTACTAGTATTTCATATTTTTATATGAAATTTATAATGAAATATATAATGAAATTTTAAGAATTGCCATACTATGTAACGATATTGGTTTTTATTTTCAAAATCATTTAAATAATTTAATAGATGCATATTTTAAACTAGGTTACTATAAAAATATCATCAAACAGAAAATAGTAAAATACATAAATCAACACGATAATATTAAAAATAAATTTAAACTCTTAAGTGAATTTTTTATTGATAATAAATAATATACTCTGTTTTATAACATATTTAAATTAGGCACATATTTTTGCATGAGCATTTATGTATACCACATGTATGAAATAAAAAATATCATACATTAAATAATAATCAAATTTTATCAGAGCAAATACATCATTAACATGTATTTTGTTCCGCTGCTATGTTTGGTTCCACTGGTTTGTTCCACTGCTATGTATGTATTATATAAATATAATGCATAAAATAATGAAATTTTTTTATATTAAATGATAATAGCTTTCTTTAAAATCATTTAAACATAAACTAAAATATAAAAATAAAGTTAAAATATTAACAAAATATTATAAAAAACAACAAAATATTTTTAAAAATAAATTTAAACTCTTAAGCAATAATTATTATTAACATTATTTTTCATCCTGGACCGTTGTCTACTCAGCACATCCGTGCACTACTATTATACATATTGTATCCATTAATGATCCACCGAGTGCAGCGACAATTCAGCAACAACCTCTGCCTGGTGTTTGTGAATAAAGGCTTTGCCGACACTGCTTAATTGTCTGAAGCTTACGCTCTTAACCAGATTGAATTGCTGTGCGGACCATCCTTAAACACTAGGCATAGGTTGTTGCTGAATTATCGCTGCACTCGTTGGATCCTTAATGAATAAGGCATGTATAATAGGAGTGCACGGATGTGCTGAGTAGACAACGGTCAAGGATTTCTTTCTAGATGTGACACGGTGACCGAAAGTCGTGAATCAAAGTCCAGTCTAACAAGCAACACCAATTTCGTTAGAAATTCTGGACCGTTGTCTACTCAGCACATCCGTGCACTACTATTATACATGCAGTATCCATTAAGGATCCAAAGAAAATAGTAAAATATATAAAATATTATTATTATTAATACAGGTCATAGCCATAAGGCTGTTTTGACCGCTCACATAAAAAACAAATAAATACAAGAAAAAAATAAAAAAAAATCGTTCAGTATATATATCAGAACCATGGGTACTGCAGCAACCACCACTCGTTCTCATTTCGAATCCAGTTCTTTATATTGGATTTAAATTCATTGATTGTATGCACCGCAACGACATCAACTGGAAGACGATTCCAAATATTCACCGCTCGATGAGACAGTCGGAAATGACGAGGGTATTTTCCGTGCTCATGTACTACTAGTACTTTCGAGTGCCCTCTACGTCCATCCCGTTCATTGAGTTCAACTCTATTTGCTGGAAAATTTTCATCTTTATTAACTAGTCGATACATAGCTAGAAGGTCGAAAAGAAGGAACCTTTCACGCACTGTCGGCATATTCAAACTTTTTATTCGTGCTTCATAGGGAAGATATCGTACCTGAGGACATAATTTCGTAAACCGTCGAAGTATGCGCTCTAATTGATCAAGTTCTGTACGCGTACACGGAAAGACTACTGGCGACATATTCTAATATCGATCTTATAAGAGCATTATATAAACGCACAACACAAACGGGAGATAAATCTTTAAAGCAATTTTTGACAATATAGGTCATTCTTCTTGCTGCGTTACAAATCCTATCAGTGTTAGTACGTGTTTTCAGATTGTTTTGAACAATTATACCAAGATCCAGAATGGACTGCGTGGAAACAACAAGCTCATCGCCAATAAAATGTTCTTGACTCACATTGCTATGACCTAATCTCATATGTGCACACTTTTTAATATTCAATGTAATTCCAGTGTTTAAAGACCATCGGTAAACAATGTTTAGGATATTTTGAAAGTCATTTCGATCCTTGTTGGTTTTAATCAATTTCCATACCTTTACATCGTCGGCAAAAGCTAAAACACTACAATCCTCAATTAAATCTAGTAGCTGATTTATAAATATGTTAAACAACAAGGGTCCTAAGACTGATCCCTGTGGTACTCCTGAGGTGATAGGACGATAAGACGATAGGCATTGACCTACACGAACAGCAAAGGATCTATCTTTAAGAAAATCTTGAATCCAGCTTATAATGGAGCGATTGACTTTATAAGACTTAAGGGTGGAAATTAGCATTTTGTGGGGCACCCTATCAAAAGCCCGACTAAAGTCAAGAAATATTACGTCGATACAGTACCCGTTAGCAACATGTCCAACCCAATCTTCACGAGCATGTAATAAGTTTGTAAGACATGAACGCCGAGGGCGAAATCCATGCTGTGCATTATTGAGAATTCTTAGCGAACTCAAATGATCATATATGCGTCTGTTTAGTATGCGCTCAATCACTTTGCATACAACACTAGTTAGATTTATTGCCCTATAGTTATTCGGATCATCTTTTTCACCATTTTTATAAATTGGTACTACAATCGCTTTTTTCCAGGCAGCAGGTAACTTCGAAATGCGCAAGCTCAGCTCAAATATGGAGGCTAATGGCTCAGCCAGAACAGGAGCAAGTAACTTAAGAAGTTGGGGGTGAATATCATCGGGGCCTGCCGCTGATGATCTAGATAACCTAGCCAATTCAACAAAAACCTCATATGCTGTTATCGTTAAAACTGGAGAACCAATTTCTACCTGTTGTGATGCTGCATCTCCACATATGCTAGAGAAAGCATCTGGTGTCAGCTCAAAAGCGGATGCAAACAATTCTGCCATGCTGTCTGGCGATGTCACTCGAGTGTTACCGTCTCTTAAAGATGAAATTGCTGGTAGCAGAGCTCTGGATCCTTTCACATAAGCCCAATTTTTTTTGGTTCTGTATCAATTTGTAAAGCTAATTGATCTTCAAAACTTTGCCTTTTTGTAATCTTAAGGCGATTGACGAAATTTCGGAACATTGTATACCGCTTTTTAAAATTATTCTGATGACGGCTTAGTTCAAATAGACGATTCCTATGTTTGAGAGCATATCGCAATTCAGTGTCAAACCAAGGAGGGTATTTAGCTTTACTTTTTGGTAATCTACGGAGTGGTGCAAACTTATCTGCAAGAGCTACTAAACCTGATTCAATAACATGCCACCTTACCTCAATGTCTTCACTAGCACAGTTGAATGATGTTCTTAGTGCCGCCTCTCGTAATGAGTCTTTATCAATTTGTCGCCAAGATCTTTTCGACACTATCAAATTTTCCAGTTTTGGGATCATACACCTAGAAAAATAATTGAATAAGATCATGCAATGATCGCTCAATCCAATAGGACTCTGATAGCTCATATTACCCACACTTGTAATTAATTTGGAAAATACCAAATCTAGACAAGATTCCTGGTTTTGCGCGAATCTGGTGGGCGACTGCACATGTTGCTCTAACATGAGATCATTTGTAAGAAAATTCCACAAATCCGCATCTGACTTGGAAGAACTACTATCCAAAACATAATTCCCGATGTGACCAGCTGAGGGTATATTAAAATCGCCAACTAGTAGATATTCTTCAAGCTCAGAACATTGACTAATTAGTGTAGAGAATTCATGACTCAATACGGATGATTGCGGCGACCTGTAGCACACGGTCGCCGCAATACTATTAAATCAACACAATACTATTAAAAATAAATTGAAAATCATTAGAGGAAAATTTTTATGGATGAATAATATACTTTGTATTAGAATTAGATACTATAAAGTTAGATACTATAAGGAAATACGTATTGAGCACGTATTTGGCCTCGCTGCTATGTTGGGTAGAGGAGTTAGGGTCCGAAACCTGGTAACATAACAGTTTATCCTGATGACCTCTAATCCTTATTCTGATACAACGTCCGTTATTTATTAGTCTATTCATAAAAATGGACTTTAATTTTAAATTTCAATTTTTTATTTTAACTTGATTTAAATTATAAAAAATCTTATAACAATTATTTATTTTATTATTTAATTATTAAATTTTGATTTAGCATTATTATGTCTTGTTTATTTTATAATTATATTAAATACGTAGACTCAGTTAGCTGATTTGATTATAACAGTGTTACGAGGGAGGCAAATAACAACTACAAGGTTAGACGTGTAAACGAAAATAAGAACTCAGTTCTATTACTGGGAAAAGAGCACAGGAAAACAATACATTGCTGCACAAAATAAAAGAATTGCCACGAAAATAAAAGAATTGCACAAAATAAATGCCACACGGTATTACGCAGTAATACCGTGTGGCATTGTCATTAGAAAGAAGTCTTAAAAGACGCTATACCGTATAGTCACATTCTTCATTTTAATAGTCTCAAAAATTAAAAATTAATGGTCTCAAAACTTAAAAACGATTAAAGATGTTGAAACTAAACAATGATAATAAAGAAGAGATAGAAAATATAAAGGACGAGATCGGAAAATATAAAGGAAGATATTTTTCGCGAACAAATAAACTTTGAAAAGCTATCGATAAAGAAATAAGTTAAATTTTCAAAAGAATGTTGGAACTTGATTAAATACAATAGAAGAAGGAATTGCTTATGAGCAGCATTCAAGTGTATAAGTAAAGATGCTTTGACAGGGTCATTAAGAAACTTAAAAAGAAGCACACGTCGAACTTTAGTATTGCAAATGAGACAAACTTAAGGAAGGTAATAACATACTAAAGAGAATCATAAGTGTCAACTGGTCGAAATCAAATAAAACTTCAAATAATAGTATAAACACGTGTGCAGCAGCAATAAGTTTGTTAAGATATGACATGACCCAAAATATGTCCGAATTTATGGTGGAAGCGCCACTCGAACAATGGCCGAATATCAATATCAGAAAAATTATCGTAATTCCAAAAGAGGTTGGATAAACAATGATAAAGATGCTAAATCGATCACACTATCTATTCCGTTTGTAATGAAATACGAAAGGGCATTAAGAGAACTATTATAAGAGTACTATGAACATAACAACCTTCTTGGAAATTGGATCTGGGGATTTAGAAGAAACAGAGGCACTATAAAGGCAGTGCGATCATTGCAGAAATTTATTAATAGAGACCATGTACCTGTCATACTTATGTCACTTGATATTTCGGCTGCTTTCGACAATTTATAACTTTTTAATTTCAGTTCGTAAAACTTTGTTAAGAGATAAAGTAAGTGAATCACTTATCGCTGGAATCTTATCGCTAGCCACATTAATCAGAAGACGAAATTTCTCTTTTGGTGAAATATACAACCTTATGTTAATGGACAAAGGAATTACAAAGGCTCACCGCATTCGCCGGTGCTCTAATGATCGACACTAGAAACGTTCTGGAAAATTTAGGCATGGGATCACGGTTGTTAACTAGTTTTCGGGGATGACATTAACTTTCAAAATCAGGAGATGGTGGTTGAAGCGGAAAAAAGACGAAATCCGCAGAATTTTCTAATTCATATAATACAAATTACGTCAAAAAGGTTTTTGTTTAAATAGCAATAAAGCAAAATGGATTATATGGCACAGAAAAAAGTTAAGGATAATATCGCGTTCGACAAATTTCTGTCCAGTAGTATTCCGGAGTAAAAGCTGCTAGTATTAGGATCTTTTTTGCCAGTCGGTTATCACCAAAGTACGATATGGCAAAGGCAAAGAAACTGGCTAAAAATAGGTCCAAACATGCATACGAGCTATACGATTAGTCATCGATACCATCATGAGATTGAAATTACCACTTATATACGGACACCCCATATTTCCATAGTCGCAATAGACCACCGGATCACGGAGAGTGCATTTTTAATCAAATATACGAAATGACACCAAAAAGCATCTCTCAGAGATCATAATCAAGAAAAAGCTGTGCTCGTTTCAGCTAATCCACAATTTCAACCAAAAGATAACAAATTTTTATTATGGTAAAACTCGAAGATAAATTATCAATATTTGATTTTGACTATGGAACAAACCGAGATGCTGAGATAATGAGTTGAACTGAAGAATTAGTGAAATCCATTTATCTGAAAGAGGCAGCAATTACGGAAAATTGTATCTTTTGGAAAGGCCGATATAAAAAACCGAAAAAGACAACTGGTTTAGATCGTGAAAAACTGCTTACTTTCATTTTGGATAGACGTTGACACTGCATACAGTCTTTATTTTAACTATTTAATATCATTTTAAATAGTTGATACTGATCCATTATTGATAAATAATTATTGGAGCTGGATCAAAGAAAAAAATAAATTATTTTTGATATTTCGCTAACTACTGTTAGCATCTCCAGAAAATTTCTAAAGGTGATTCTCTCCAGGTGATTTCCTGAAAATGCTAACAGTAGTTAGCGAAATATAAAATAAACTTCTCCTTTTCTTTGATTTAGCTTAAATAATTATTTATTATCGTGTTTTTTCTTTATTTAACTTGAAAAGATGTATTTCTCAAATGTTGAACTCGCTATTTATCTTTATTCTGTGAAGAGATAAATAAGCTTTTTTAAATGGTTTTACGTTTGTGAATTCATATACAAAAGCGATATGACAATATGAACGGAATATGACAATATTCAGTTCAATATAATCTGAATATGAAGAAATTGAGATAATATAACTTATATTTCGTGGAGAGAGTAAAAATATTATTTTATTAAAAGTCAAATTTTCGATAGCTAATTGCTATCATCAGGAAAAAATTATGTCCTGAGGATGATAATTTTGTTCTGAGGATGATAGCAGTTGGCTATCGAAAATTTGACGTTTAATAAAAATAATAATGTCACTATCTCCACTAATTCATCACTAAGTGACGTGTTCAATTACGTCACTGTCATGCAACATGGTTCAACTCTGAGTTAGTGACTTTAAAACACCTCATGTGTAGTTCTTTCGAACTTATCATCGTTATCTCAGACTATCTTCAGCACTTGACTACTCCGTCTATCGTAACCAATTCTTTGCTCTTCGTCGTTCGTATAGGCAACTTCTGCGCTCTAAGACACAGTTTTTGGCGAAACAAACTGGCTTCCGCTAATGACTCGAACTAAATTGAAAACTATAAATTCTCTACTTTATCGTCCTCTGTCATCGCCACTCTTGATCATTCTCAATTCTCCGAATTGAGAATGATCAAGAAAATTGTTTTTTTCAAAAGCAATTTCTCTTATCGATTCAATCATCGTCTTTCCACAAACTTATTGTATCCCGTCTATTCGTATTCCTGAGCTCTTTTATTTACTTGCGGTATCTATAGATGAGGTATTTTGCCTTCTTATTTCGTCAACATGTAAGTCTTGCCCTGCCGATCCCATCCCTACTCAAATTCTCAAATTGTTGTCTACTGACTTCACGCCTTTTCCTATAAGCATCTCACTCGTCGATCAGGAATGTAATATTTACTGTTCTTTGAAAAGCGACCTAAAAAATTTTGGTTTCTTATAAACATACAATTATTCCTGTCAGTTACGCTCGCTACGCTCGCGGATTGAGCTCAATCTATCGATAAAAGGTCATGCCTAAAAAAGCGCGATCTCAGATCCCGGTTCCTGATCAAGAATCTTCCACATCAGAATGCAATGATGGTTATATCAGCTTTGAAGTTGGATGCGATTCCAAAGATTGCGATGTATGGACACTTGTTCGTGTTAAAATA
Source organism: Pomphorhynchus laevis (assembly GCA_012934845.2). Taxonomy (NCBI): domain Eukaryota; kingdom Metazoa; phylum Acanthocephala; class Palaeacanthocephala; order Echinorhynchida; family Pomphorhynchidae; genus Pomphorhynchus; species Pomphorhynchus laevis. The sequence continues at coordinate 51,788 of WNNJ02002141.1, read as the reverse complement.
TCCGACCACTCGGTGTATAAACGTAAACATTTCACTTGCGGTTTTTGTACATCAGTACGACTACTACAGTTATCCTGCTCATCTACACCTGTATCACACACGACCACTCAAACCAATGCTGTTTTAGATGTTTCCCTCGCATCAACACCTGTCTTCGCATCATATAATCCCATTATTAAACCTACTCTCTCACACACTCTTCGTTCAACTACGTACCAAACTTCCATTAATCTTTCTCATTCTAACAATGCTAACGGTAAAGCTTTTCATCTCGTACCTCCTCTTTCCTATTCCTCCCCCAATCTAAATAAATCTCAAACTTCTTTATTCTCCTCACGTACTCCTTACTCGACCTCCCCTGTATCACCTCTCAATAATTTACACCCTTCCATCAAAATCATTTCCAGTAACATTTCCGATCAACTGATTCAACACTCCATTCCTGTCACTCATGCCCCAACCTATTTTAATTCTCCTTACTCTACCTTCCACGTAACACTTCCAAATAATTTACATCCTTCATTTAAAATCATATCCAGTCACATCTCTGATCAGCCGATTCAACACCCCGCTCCTGTCACACTTGCTCCAAACAATATTAATTCTTTATCAAGCACCCCTGCCATTTCCACTTCTATCTGCTCATCTACCTCGACTCCTACCAGCTCTGTCCGTCCACCACTTCCACGAAATCGTTTTCCTTCGCGCGATCGCTGTATAATCATATCAAACTTAAAGCTTTCCGAATCTGCTTCTCCACAATCTCGCCTCGATGATGATGTATCTGCTTTCAGGTCTATCCTAGCAACCATTCTTTCTAATGATAACCCATCACTCTTCAATAGTATTGCTCCTGTATTATTTATTCGTTCATACAAATCCACTAAATCCAATCATCTCAGTCCTCCACTTTTAAAAATCGTTTTCCGACATAGTTCACATGCCTCTTCGGTACTCTCCCAACGTTTTAAACTTCTTACCACTTCATCTACTTGCCGTATATTTCCTGACCGCTCCCCTTCTGATATTGCCCAGCTCAATTTAGCTCGCATTGAAAAACATCGACGTGAAACAAACGGCGAGTCATCCTTATCTATACGTAAAATCAACGGAAATTTTCACGTTCTTCACACAAGGCCAAAAATTCGATGGCGTCCCATCTCTCCCCCTTGTCTTCTTCGCTAGTCGATCTCGCTCCTAAGCATACTTTTCGTCTTAGTCTATTCAATACTCGCTCAATTCTTCATAAAGCTGATATGCTTCTCGATATCTTCGATCAATTATCTATCGATATTCTCTGCATTACTTAATCCTGGCACTCTGACTCCGACGATCTTGCTATTCGTCGTCTATGTCGCTCTGGTTGTTCTCTAGTTGAATCAGCTCGTCAAATTACATCTCATACATCTACTGCGTCTAATCATGGCGGTATTGTTGCCATTGCTCGTCACCCAATGTCTTTACGTAAAATCAACGTTAACATCCGTTACACTTCGTTCGAATTACTCATATGCAGATTATCAACGCCTTTCCCTCTGGAACTTGTGATTGTATACCGTCCAGGTTCAGTTGCCCCATCACGTATCTTATTTAACGACCTTGCAGATCTAATGTCTCACTGTTCATTGTCTTATACTCCTTCTTTTGTTCTCGGTGACTTTAACATTCGTCTTGATCGCCCGTCTGACTGACTCTATCACTTTAACTAATATTTTTTCTGATTTTAACTATAAATTACTTTCAACAAGCCCAACTCATATTCTCGGCGGTGCTCTCGACATCATTACTGTTCCTAACTGCTTCAATGACTATACCTCCTTGTCAATTACTGATCCTGGTTTGTCCGATCATTTCCTTGTCACTCTTACTCTTACTCGTCCTCATCCTCCTTCTCCGCCTTTACCTTTATCTACACCAAGTCGACCATGGAAGCTTCTCGATATCCATGTTCTCTGCACAGCCTTACTCAATTCTTCACTCTTTTCACTTCCTCTTCACTATCTCTCTCCCGATGATCTCTGCATTCTGTTTGATTCTGAACTTACGTCGATCCTCAATAACCTTCTGCCTAGTCGACTTCGACGTTCCCAGCGCTTGCGCCATGCTCCCTGGTTCGATTCTGACTGTAGTCTTTCTAAGCGTCGACTCCGTCACTCTTTTCGTATGTATAAACGCTTTCTTAAACGATCACCCAACTCACTCCCTCCAAATCTTCGTGATTCCTACTTTTCTCAACGCCGTTCACATCTCATTCTTATACGTACTAAACGTACTCTCTTTTGGCGAAATCAACTCGAGTCATCTTCCAACACTAAATCTCATTGGAAAATCTTAAACTCAATTCTTTCACGATCATCTACCCCTTGTAATATAAATCCTGATGAATTTTCTTCTTATCTACAAACTAAGCTATCTAATTTACTTTTCCTACTACCCATAGTCCCCTTGTACCCACTCTTATCTTTAAATACTTCCCTACCAGAACTATTCCACCTTCTTCCCGTTTCGTCTGATAAAGTTTCTTCGGTTCTGCTGTCATTACCTAATAAAACATCTCCTTCTGACCCAATCCCACTCACTTGCTTAAAAATATCTGCTCCGTTATCTTACCCTTCCTAACCACATTGTTCAACTTGTCCATCCGTAGCCGTACATTTCCTTCCATCTGGAAATGCGCCACTGTTCGTCCTCTCATCAAAAAGCAATCTCTCGACTCCTCACTACCATCTTCGTACCGTCCTATTTCACTTCTCCCAACCCTCTCTAAACTCTTTGAGCGTCTCGTTCTTAAGCAAGTTAATACATATCTCTATTCCTCTAACTTATTTCCTCCCTTCCAAGCCGCTTTTCGCTCTAATTACTCTACCGAAATTGCATGTCTTAAAGTTTATAACGACTTAACTCATATCGCGCGATCATAAATTATGTACTGTCATAGTTTCTCTTGATCTATCGTCTGCTTTTGACATCGTCGATCACTAGATTCTTCTCCATCGCCTTCGTCATGATTATGGCTTCTCTTTACCCACTGTATCATGGTTTTCTTCATATCTATCAAACCGTACATTTCGCGTATATTCTAACTCTTCTCTCTCCCATCCTTCGTCCATTCCGTCCGGTGTTCCACAAGGCTCCGTATTAGGCCCTATACTTTTCTCTCTTCTTCTTGGTGATTTGTCTTCGATTTCTCATAAATTTAACTTCCATGTTATGCAATATGCTGATGACATTCTCATCTATGCTCATGCGCCTGTTTATCGTATTCACGATCTTAGTGTTTCCGCTTCGGACTGTCTTGTCTCAATTTCCAATCATCTTTCTTCCCTTCGCCTTTCTCTGAATCCTGATAAATCCAAAATTATGTGGATCCTACCTCGACGCCTCGGCTTCGAACCTCCCTCCGTATCATTAAATTCTACAATTCTTCCTATCGTTGATAATCTCGTTTTCCTAGGCTTCCATTTTGACAACCGACTTTCACTTAAACCTTTCGTTAGAGATAAAGTACGCTTATCTACCTTGATACTCCGCAACCTCCGTTAAGTTCGTAGATTGATCGATTTCCCTTCTTGTATGACTCTCATATCATCTCTCCTTTTTTCTAGACTCGATTATTGTCTTAGTCTATTTTCCAACTCACCTAAATCCACTCTTCTTCCCCTACAACGCATCGTCAACGCAGCTGTCCGAATTCTCCTCCGTCTTCGTCGTTTTGATCATACATCCTACCATCTTGCTTCTCTCGATTTGCCTACAATTTATTGTCGTGTTCAAATTCGTCTTCTTATAGTTGCTTTCCGCCTTGTAACTTTGCATACCCCTTCATGTCTCAACCTTCCTTTTCTTGATAATTCTCGTCCTGTTTACTGTTCCTTGCGTTCCTGTAATTCCCTTCTTTTACATGTCCCAAACTACTCTACCTCCTTTGGACTCCGCTCCTTCCTGGTGGCTGCTCCTCTATCGTGGAATCATCTGCCCATTCATATACGCCAATCAACTTCCCTGCAGTGCTTCAAACGACAAATCCGATCCCATTTTAACAATTTATCTGCTTGACTTTCTCATTTTTGTTTGTGGACTTGTAAGCGTACAGCTTGTACGCATTTGCCACATTAAATAAATTTGTATTATTATATTATTATTGTTCGTCCCCTACTTAAAAAGCCCTCTCTTGACCCTATCTTCCTTCATATTATCCTCCAATATCAATTCTACCAACCTTATCTAAAATTCTTGAACACCTTGTCTTATATCAGATAAACAAGTATCTCTCTTCATCGCAGCTCTACCCTTCTTGTCAATCTGCTTTCTGCTTTAATCATTCCATCGAACAAGTCATCCCTTAAACTTCTTCAGCGCCTCATTAACATTGCTGTGCGCATCCAACAACAACGATTTTCTTAAATAAAATTAAACGACAGGATAAATAAGGAAAAAAAGAAAAAGAATTGTCAACCAGAAAGTATAAAGTCAAAGACAATTACGACGATATCTTCCATAGTAGTCTTCATCAAAGTTACGACCTCAAATCCAGTGGTATATGAGCCCTCCAGCCGATCCAACACGCCGCTCTTCGACTGAACTACCCGGGGTCTTTCACTCCCCAATCGAAGAGTCCAATCGAGGCGGACTATGCTGGGTAAAAGAGACGAAGAGCTTGAGAAACCTTAGCCTTTGCTTTATGGGACGTCCTTTAGAAATGAAGACTAATCCCGAAATAGCCCAAGTGCCCCAGATGTGCACCTGGGTTTTCCCTTTCAATGACAGATGCTGGGCCCGTTTCAGGGCTTATCTAGCTCTCTTCATGATACGTTAATGTCTATCCAGGTCGGCTTTCGCCGACCAGTTCACTGTAATGGTGAACCCCAAGTATTTTACTCGACTCGTGAAGACAATGAGTGGTTGATTAGTCAAATTGGAGGAAAGGTCAGAGAGTGCTAATCTCTTAAGTTTTTACTTTATTGCGGTGGCGCCATGAAAGACAACCACGTGGGATTTGGCAGAGTTTAAAATAAGATTGGACTTGGGTAATGGTCTTTTAATCTTAAAAGGAATCGGCTGATGTCCGAGACTACGTCTTTGCAACTGCTCCATAGAATAGGGTTATGGTGTCATCAGCGTATACCACTAGACGTCGTAAATACGATCGACTTCGTAAATAGATCATATCTCCTCATATTTATCAAAACTTGGATGGCTAAGTATTAAACATCGCGTTCGTTTCGTCTGCTTTGTCTAACTTATCGTATTCTCCATTGTAAGTTTCCTTCTTATCTCCACTTGTCAACTCTAAGTGAATCTCGCTCTTTTTCTACTCACCTGTGCTTATTTTCTGCTACACGTACCTCTTCATTCAACCAAATTCGACCGTCGATCTCTACATATCGCTGATCCTCTGTTTCGCTTTTGTGGGCTTGTAAACACACACATGTGTGCATTTGACACATAAAACTTTAAACTTTAACTAAATATAATTGTAACTTCTCATCATCTTACTGTTTGATAATTAAAAAATTTTTATCTTGTGAAATCAGAATAAAAACCTAATTTTTAAAAGAAATTTCCTTTAATAATTTTACTTGCTACGCTTAATTTAGTTTTTATAGACGAGTTCGTTATCCTCGACTAATCGATAAACAGCGCTGTATGAAAGATTGACACTCAATGATAAGGCTGTATTTGTAATTGTAGAGTTTGTGTGCATACTAAATTTCATATTTTATTTGTTTTCCCTGTCGAGCGGATTGAATACACAATTATCCTATTTTTTTATCGTGCAATCGATTTAGTCGTGACAATGCTTCATATGTTCTAACTCCTTAAGTTTTAGTATTTTTACTACAATTACATATTCACTTTCGCATAGCTTGATGCCAGATAGAAAAAGCTGTTAGCCAAACATGTATTTCAATATCTTAATAATCAGATTAGATGTTTTTAACTTAAAAGACGGTTTCTACAATTTCTACAAAACATTATACGAAAACTAATACCAATTATCCTACGGGCTAGAAGTTAGACGATCGAAATTATTGAAAGGTAGTTTTAAGAGGTCTATGCTTTAATCATTCGTAACGACAATTTAAAATATGATAATTTAATAATTTTCAAAATTTTTACATTCGTGGTGTTTAATTTTAATAATCTTTAAATCTAGGCTAAATTAAACTTAAAGTTTAATTTTTATAAATAATATGTAAATATTATTTATAATATTATGTAAATATTATTTATAATATTATGTAAATATTATAATATTATGTAAATATTAAATATTAAATTCCAAAATTACGTAAAAATCTAAATTCATATGCAATAATTTTAAATCGAGACTAATTTTTTCTTCAGTTCATTACGCCTAAAGAATATACATTTACAGAATAAATTTTCAGAATATAAATACGTACGATTCTAGTACGTTTAATACAAATCTAGATTTAACAGATATTAAATATGCATTAGAAAAATTAATTAATCTTATGTATAATATTAATATCTTATTTATAATATTAATGTAATATAATTAATATGTTATTATATTATAATATGATATATTATATTAATATAATATAATATAATATTAATATTACATAATATTATATAATATAATATTCTATAATATAATATTCTATAATATAATATTCATAAATGGATTTACATATCTAACTAAAATTAAACCATCAAATAAATATAATTATATAGATAAAATTAAATTAATAGAATCCTTAAATATTTTGATAAATCAAAATTATTTAAAGGTAGGGACATCTATATTATAGATGGTAGCCCAATTATAGCTGACTTGTTTAGCTCTATAGACTATGACTTTGTTCATAACTGTTTAAAATATAAATTTAAAGTATATAAAGATATGATTTATAAATATAAATATATGTTTATATAAGATAAATATATGTTTCGACATATTGATGATATTCTTTTAGTTTAATTAAACTCAAGTAAATATAAATATATGAATAAAATTGAATTAATAGAATCCTTAAATATTTTGATAAATCAAAATTATTTAAAGGTAGGGACATATATATTTAGACAAATAAAAGGTCTACCAATGGGAGATAAAAGTAGCCCAAGAAGCGTTGGAAAAATTAATTAATCTTGGTCATAACTGTTAAAAAATAAATCTTATTCAATAAATTAAATCCTTAAATCTTATGAATATTTTCCCTTATTCTTTAAAGGGAAACATAAAACCATTTAATGAATCGAACAGATAGTTTATCATCAATATCTATATAACGAATTAGCGTAATATGTAAAGATATTGGTTTTCAAAATAATTAAAATAATTTAATTGAGACATTTTAAATGAGAGTACTATAAACAAATAATTAAACAAAAATATGGGTAATATATAAACAATCAAAATATTATTAAAAAAATTTCTTGGTGATATTAAATACTTACAATAATAACATACAATTCAAACTTACAGCGATATTCATCTACGAACGATATTCATCTATGAATGATATTCATCCACGAACAATATTCATCGACGAACTTTATTCATCAATGAACGATATTCATCGACGAACTATATTCATCAACGAACGATATTCATCAACGAACGAATTATCAATGCCTAAGCAGAAGAATACCACTTTTGTTAAAGCAGCATACAATATTAAGCCAAAATCTGCAATTAAACAAAATCATGATTTTGTTACTCTCGAAATTGGTTGTGACTCAGTGGATTGTGAAATATGGACAATTGTGAATGTCCCTCAGACTTCGAGAAGTAAAATTAAAGCAATGCCGTTTTAATGTGGTTTCTGCACGGCTGCTAAATTAGCATTACTATTCAACTCAAAGAATCGGCCAATCGGTGTATCTATATCGAAAAATGTGATTGAACCAGTATTGACACCTTTAATACAAAACAACCAGTATCATGATTTGTCTGCAAAATTGGATGCGCCCGCTTGTGTCTGCTTGGATACAGTTGTACCTACGCTCTCTCTTGTTGTAGTAATGAATCTGATGGTGTTGATGACTGTCAATCTCAAACAATTGCAAACGATAAGACGTCATCTTTATTGCTGGATAGTAAATATTAGTGCGTTTCTTTAGGTCACCAAACTCCAACTAGAGACAATGATCGATGCATATTTATAAATGCCAAATCTCAAAACGTTGCATCAAATTACACACATCTCAATTATATTCGTCTTAGATCTTACTGATCCTATAATGTGTTATTCAGTGGTATTCCTTAATCAAATGCTGAAAATTTCCAGGGCCGTGTGGATGATGGCATATCTAATTTACGTAATGTTTTTTCTCAGCTCTTGCTGAAAGGTGATGATGAGTTAGTTTCTTGTCCGGAAGTTCGGAAGTTATTTCGTCTTGGCAAAAAGTCGACTGATAAGCCTAGATTATTGAAAGTTACACTATCTTCCCCATAACATGTAAGTCTCTTAATAATGTGAGGTTACCGTCTGAAAGGCCGTTCGTATCGAATACTTCGTGACTTATCTCCAGAAGAGTGGTTAAAATTAAGAGAATCAAATAGTGAATTACGAAGTCGTCTTTCTAAAGGCGAAACTAATCTTTGTATACGAAATTTTTGGGTTGTCGAGTGTGTTTGTTGGAACTTGGTGACTTCCTTGATTGTCGGCAATTCACCCAGCGCTTAAATACAAACTATCACAGTCAAGAAAGTAGTGCGAATACCAATTTACCGCAACCATCGTGCAATAAAGTTGTATAGATATATCAGTGGGGCGTTTAATCTCATTAAGTTGCATATATTGTAATGCTTCGAAATACTCTCCATGCAAAGCCACACAATATTTGTCAGTCGGTTGTTCTAATCTTCGCAGTTTGATTGCACAAATAGTAGAGATAAGGCATCATTTACGGTCGCAAACATACGATGTATTCTGTGCCACTGAATCGTTGATCCATCAATATATTGTTGATGTTGCTATTGATATTCCGTGGTATCGCATACTTCGAAGCGATATGACGTCAGGTAAACGTAGTTGAGGGGTTGTCGCTTATACTCGAGATATTGTTTTCATTTCTGATGTTTATAATGTATGTGACTCTAATGGTTCCTTTGAAAGTCTTAACTTCCATATCAAATATGAATATAATGGTATTATTTTTTTTGTTGTATATTATTCTCCATCAATTACCACAGATTGTGATCTCCTAAAATACAATTTACAATCAGTATGATTCTGTTCACATTTTATTCTCTTAGGAGATTTCAATCTCAGACGTTCTAATTGGGCAGAGTCTCTATTTCATGATGGAAGATCTGTAGCAACAGAAATTTCTGAATTCCTTTCTGATGAGTTTCTGCTAATCCAACACGTTCAACAGGTATCTCATCGAGAGTAGGTTCTGTGCTTGATTTGGTGTTTTACCAGATGTGTTGATTACATAGTCAGTGTCGATTATTTTCCTTCTGTAGGTGGAAGTGATCATTGCGTACTTTCCTTGCGGGCAGTACCAAACTTCAAATTTTATCATCAGCAAACAAAAATGTTTAAGCGTAATTGGTCAAGGTTGAATATAGAAGATGTTTTAACTTTCCGCTTTTAACAACAGATAGAATACCAGTGAGAACTATTTACGATTACCTTTTGAATTTATCTGATATAATTGCTCCAATGCGTGCGATCTCTCAAGTAATTCAACTTCCTGCATGGATTGATCGAGACCTTAAGCAGTCGCTTAATATTCGAATCGCTTATGGAAGTTATCCCGCTCACATTCCGAACTCATTGTAAGCTATAAATATGTCAGAAATCTTTGTTATAGATTAAAAGCTTCATAACCCTTGCTTGACTTTTGCGGATGACATCAAGTTTTAGACTGCCAATATCAATGATACGTATGGTCGGTCCCTACAGGACGACCTTGATCGAATATACAAATGGAGTGTAGCTACGGGTATGATACTGAACTTTGATAAATGTGTCCATATGAAGCTAGGAAATAGTAAACATGATCGTGAATTTTGATTAGGGGTTCATACACTTGAAGTTGTATCTGAGTGTAGGGATTTTGGTGTAATTTTGCATTGGACCTTGATAATTCGCTCAAATACCGACATTATTCATGGTAAGGCAATGAAAGTTATTTATTGCATCAAAAATACGTTTGCAAGGCTACGTTCATTAAATTTTAAGTGACTATATTGCGCTTTGTTTCGCCCACACATTGAATATCGTATCCATACATCATTTCTATCTACTAAGGCATAAATCACGAAGCTTGAGTCGGTGGTCCGAAGATGCTCCAGTTTGTGTTTTCAACTTGCGTATTCATACGTAGACCGCTTACATTCCTTATAGGTGCTTTCAGTGTGTCAAAGGTTGATTTATCTAGACCTCATTGCGACGTGGCAGATGGTGTATTCCACAGAGAGATTCCATTGTCACTATGTGAAGATTAGTTCGTCAGCTCGTAGAGGTCATCCTCTATTACTATATAAATTACCACATGGCTAAGTCCCAAACGTTGTGCGACTTTCACAACGGTCCTTTAATGTATGGAATGTGTAGAAATACTAGTTGTTATTTAATATATGGAAACTTTTTGAAGACTTTTTTGTAAATATTGTTTTGTCACGATAATAGCAGTTGGCTATCTGAAATGCGACAAAATCCAGCAAATTTTCATTCTTTCCTGTTTGATTAATAATTAAATCATGAAGAGGCCGTCCTATGCACCTCTACAGGTACAAGGCTGGACGACGAAACCGTAAGAATTGCAGTTGTCCTACATTTGGGACTTCGTATATGTGCAGCGCATAGATGTCACTGCGGAGCAGCGGTGGATTATTTTGGGTGGCACGGATTGGACTGCCATAAGTCGATTGGACGACATTTTCGGCACGCACAGATGAATGCCATAATCAGAGCGTCAATCGCCGTTGCAGGTTACCCGAGTACATTGGAGCCAATTGGAATGCTGCGTACCGATAGTAAACGGTCAGACGGCGCTACTCTTGTGCCATGGGAACGTGGGAGGCTTCTCGCATTGGACTGCACATGTGTGAACACACTGGTATCATCCTATTTGACCCATTTATTACTAGGTGCAGGCACCTTTGCATCGGACGCCGAGCGAAGAAAGCGCACAAAGTACAGCGACCTGAATCCCCCGTTCACGGTTTTTGTACCTATAGCTGTCGAATCCATGCGCGCACTTGGGAAAAACGCTGAAGTATTCTTGATATCACTCGGAAGAAAAATCCAGCGAGCGACCAGCGACCTACGCTCAGGGAGATTTCTGCTACAGAGGATCAGCGCAGACATTCAGAGGGGTAACGGGGCATGCATCAGAGAGACGATCGCCGGCAGATCCCCAGAAGAATATAATTTCCTACTATATTTTCTTGTAGCAATTTTATTTTGTTATTTTGGGATTGATTTCTTCAGTTCAAACATGAATGAACAATCGATATTACCTTAATTCGGCTGCAATATGAAGATTCAAGTCTTAAAGTTGCTAGAAAGTTTGAATATATAAAAATAAAGTTGTGACGAGTTAAACGTCAAGATATTTGTTGATTGCTTACAGAAAATCATCGATTGGTTCCTGCTTGTCCTTTATCACTATTTACTGCTGAAACGATAGTATATAACCTTTTAGAAATTTTCCATACTTAGAATCCCATGCTTAGGTTTGTATATGATGCGTAAATTCTTTAGGTATGTGGTGATGCGTTTATTGTTTAGGTAGGTTTATGATGCGTTCATTCTTTTTCAAGAAACATTCGACCCGGATTAAATATTAGTTAAAATGAATAGACAAGATGAGAGAACATTCAATGGACCTTACAAAATAAGAGGGCAGATATCTACCTTTCCTTATTTGGGCATTTATAGATCTCGCACGAACACAATAAAAGCTTATGTATTTTCAAAACAAGTTATCCCAATATTGTAGGTATGAAAAGCAACATTCTTACAAAATGGAACCTTTTCATAAATTCCTCGCTTTTCTTAAAAGCCAAAGAAATAAGTTCTTAAAGTTAAAAAACAACAGGGATGATACAATTTTCAAGTATTTTAAATTGAGGATATCCTGACTAGCTATTAAAAAATTTTGTTTTAAATAAATAATGTTAGGAGTAATCAAGTAAATCATCAGCTTGATGACTGAGTTTGATGATAATCAATACATGGGTATCCCATATATTGATGATCATTAGGATTGTGAAATAATCAAGCATAAAATATCACACACAGGAATAAAAAAATTAACGAATATATTTTAAGGCAAATAGCAACACAAAAAACATGATATTGTATACAAAATACACTGAAGACTTTGATAAGGGATATATAGGTAAATTTATCCAAGGATTATTTAAATGCATTGAACAACATAAATATTAGGATATTATTAATTTACAATACAAAGCCTTAAGGCTATTCAATCTGCTCACCAAAACATAAAACAGAATTAAAGTACAGTTAAAATTTTGAAATTGTAGTCAATCTGTCTGGTATGACATTAGAATCGCTTCTTGGTCGGGATGTTAGAATAGTTAGAACCGAATCGGTTATACCGCTGTTTTTAATCCCTTTTTAATTCAAAGAGTGGTCAGCTATTAACCACTCTGTAGAAGCCCATAAAATAGGTTTCGGAAATAGTAAAATCTTTTCAATAGAAAATAATATCATTTTCTTAAAATTTATTTAATTTTTCTTTAAAAAGGATTTATTTTAACGTGGCAAATGCGTGCCAGCTCACGCTTACATGACCACAACAAAACAAGACTGTGAATTAGGTGTCGAGAAGGTGTGAACGGAGGAGGTGTTTGACTGTGATAAAGGAGAAAGCGCGGCGGACGTCGAGAGGGAGTTTATTCCAGGCGAGTGAGGCGGCGACGAAGAAGGATCGGAGACCGTAGTTGTTGGAGTAATTAGGAACGTGGAGTAAAAGGGTATGACAGGAACGAAGCGATATCGAGGTGGGGCGAGTATCGTCTAAGAAAGGAAGGTTGATGAACGATGGGGAGCCGACAGCGATGAGACGAAAAGTAATGAGAAGAAGGCGGAGTTTGATGCGGATGTGGATGGTGGGCCAGGAGAGTTGGGCAAAATATGTGGATGTGTGGTCGAAGCGACGGAGGCGAAAGAGCACTCGAACGGCGGTGTTGATTATTCGTTGTAGGGGTAGGATGATGGATTTTGGAGAATCGGCGAAAAGGCTAAGGCAGTAATCGATTTTAGTGAAAAGAAGAGACATACAAGAACGGAAGTCGATAAGGGGGCGGATACGGCGGATGTCACGGAGAATTAAGTTAGACGAGCGGACCTTGTCACGGACGAAGGGTTTAAGGGAAAGGTGATCATCGAAATGGAAGCCTAAGAAAGTGAGATTGTGGACTATAGGGATGATCGATGAGGCAAAAGATACAATGGGTGGAGATATGTTTGATTTATTTTCTTTTCTTAACTTTTAATGTAGAAGTATATACATTAGGTATATACACGGAAAGAAAAGCACTGTCCACCGTTTGACTTACATCAATCAACAATTTACCGAACTCGGACTTTGCCTCGTCTAGTGTCCAATTCTTCCATTGAGCTTCGGTGATCAAAAAAAACAATGATTTTACATCTACAAAACGATTTACTCAGCATCTAAAGTATTTGTTTAGATTCGCACACTCACGCCTTAGGAAAACAAGTGAAGCTGGATGTTCTAATGTAACGGACTGTGATACATCTATAACCACGAGTCTTTGTTGAGATGATAGGATTAGATTGTACTCGCTAAAATCTCCATGAACTAGCGATGCCTAGTTGAACATTCTCCAAATAATAGAGGTCGCTAAAATCAACGTGTTCATTTGAACGACTGTCAATGTAAGTTGACATTGGCAGCCATTCGATTTGTCTTCGACTTTCGTTCGATTACGCATCGATTTCACTTTCGTCCTATAATTAATAACTCAATATTTGTGGTGTTATGTATCACATACACAATTTATTAATCGACATATTGAGTATAAAAATTAAATTTTCAGTCTTTCCTTATAATTAAGATATTACAATCTATTTGGCCATCACACTAAATAATCAGATTACATAAGATGACATCAGCATGTATTTGGCCTCACCGCTATGTTGAGTCAAGGAATAAGGTCTGAAAATCTAAAAACATAACAGTTCATCCGGATGACATGTAATCTTAATTCTAGATATGGTATACTATTTATTAATCAAAAAATGTATTTCAGAAGATTATTAAGGATATGAATTATAAAATTTCTGTCTTAATATTAAAATATTTTTTAGTATAAAACACGTAGACTTCGTTAATTTATATGATTTTATTAATAACTAATATTTATTTGCCTTTTTCTTTAGTGTCATAAGAGCGTGTCAATTAGGTAGTTCAACTATAATAGGAATTTGTAAGATTTGCCAGCCCCTACTGTTAACGTGAAATTTTATTTCACGTTAATATATGCTCAAAACATGGGTGTATGTTTGATATAGCACCAATCGTAAGTTTCTCAACATCCTACTGCTGTAAATATGTCTAAGCAATTAAGCATTACTGCGGTTTTGAAGCGACTCCTCCGCACTGGACTAATTAAGTTGGAATAATGGTCAGTACAAATTGCTAAAATAGTTACATACAATTATTCATTGATATTTTTATATAATTAGCACAACTTAGTTTTCATGATTCAACACAAGTCGATTTATTTACTGATGCCCATGTATAACAAGTCTCTAAAAAATCAGTTGCTTTAGAAGCAAATGCTATAATTGATAACATATGTGCAAATATGTGGAATAACGTTCTTATTTAAAGGATAATCCATCAAATTTCTGTGAGCAATAACTACATTTTCAAATAAATTTCGTAACTTATCTAAATTGTCCACATAAGCGTATACTTTCATAAGTTTACTGACAAAACGGTTGGACCAAAGGTAATGGAATAAGTAATGGAATCAGTCATTGCTGTAGAACGGGCACATGCTTCGGAATGAACCTCAATTGGCCAGATAAGTTTTGTTATTTTTCGTAAACGAATTTGGAACGAGTCTTTATTTAAATAGTAGAAAATGTCTAACGACTAAGGACTAATTATTTATTGACTAACGACTAAGGACTAATTAGTTATTGGTTAACGACTTATGAAAATCAACAATCGAATGACTCATGAAAAAATAAACCTGTGAGTTTAATCTTATCTGTAATCTGTGAGTTTAATCTGTAAACTGAATTAAATTCTTTATTATTAATTTTCAAAAGTTGATAATGATCCATTATTGATAAAAAATATTGAAGCTGGGTCAAGAAAGGATAAAATTATATTTGATATTTCACTAACCTATGCTAGCATCGTCAGCAAATTACAGGTAATATTCTTCAGGTAATTTTCAGATAATTTTGTGAAGATGCTAACAGAGGTTATCGAAATATCGAATAAAATTTCCCCCTGTTGTGATCTAGCTCCAATAACTTCTTAATTTCATAAGTAAATTATATTAATGCTAACGTGTTTAATTATTTGATATTAAAGATATAATATTATATAATATTATAATATTATTTTTATTATTACTTACTAGATTGAATTATTTCTTAAAATATGACAATTGTTACGTACTCATGAAATCCTAATCTCAGCAATGAAAGACAAAAATAAACTGACTATATTTCTGCTTATTATATTAATATATTGATATATTAATATATTAATATATTAATATATATATTAATTAATATATTAATCAATATATTAATATAATATATTATATTATGACTTGCTAACAATATTTCTGCTTATCGCCATCGTCAAGTCAATTTATAATATTCACAGGTTACAAAAGATTACAAAATCAATTTGGAATATTTCAGCCACAATAAATTAATTTAGTTTATTCAAAAAAGTAAAAAGTAACTTAGCATAGCAGTTTCTCCTGATAACCTCTAATTCTTATTATGATACATCTTCTGTTATTTATTAGTCAATTCATTAAAATTGACTTTTATTTTAAATTTCAATTTTTTATTTTAACTTGATATAAATAATATAAAATCTTATATAACAATTATTTATTATAATTATTTAATTATTAATTATTTAATTATTAAATTTTGATTTAGCATTATTTATTATTTTTAATTTTATTTTATTAAATGCATAATTCAGTTAGCTGATTTGACTCATACGTCTTTGTTGAGTTTCGGTCATCGAGTTTTTATAATAAAAATAGCTTTATTATGTATGAAAATATTATTTTGTTTTTGACTAAAAAATTCGCCATTCACCGAAAACTCATCAAAGTCGTTTAAAAAGTTACCCACGACTATTTGAAGTAAATAATTTATTGTAGCTGGATTTTTAGAATTTCTTGTGTAACCTTTGATTGCTACAAATTGACCTGGTGATGCTAATAAGCTGTCATCTACTATGAAAGCACATTTTGTAAGATGGTATATATAATCGCCGCGCACCTCTGGGTGAGTGAACAAAATGAATTAAAAATGTCCTGATTGCAAAATTTACAAGCACTCAGACAATATTTGTTATGATGTTGGAGCAAGTAATTTCCACGTTATAGCTTATGCGAAAAGCAAGTTAGAATGCATATTGTTAAGTTGATATACATAAAAATTCGATACTCGAAAACTCAGCAAAAAGTAATAGGTTATACACACGTCTATTCGATGTAAACTAAATTAATTATTATTCTGTCACTACCAGTTGACCAAACAGCTCGTTAATAGGTGGGATCACAAACAAATTGAATTTAATTACAAACATGTCTCAACAAATCATTATTCTTATAAAGATCGTCTAATATCCGTATAAGAGTCTCTGTCCAGGCATTTCTTAAACCGGTTCACTGTAGATGAAGACTTAAAGCCAGAAGTTTGTTTCAAAGTCCATCAACACACTTAGATGTACGGTATGCCCGGGTGTGCTGGATTTGAGGGGTTTGCAGCATCAGAGTGTGACCGCACAAGTGGGACTAATTTCATAGACGTTGCATGTTACTAAGAGGATGGTTCATATCGTAGGGTATATGCTATACAAGGATCAAATCGACACGATCACGCATAGACCGTAACGTAGGAACATCAAGAACATTAAGGCGTAAAACTACGAAATATGTTCCAAATTTTCGAGCTTAGTAGCACGTTTAAATATATCTTCGAGACGTCTACGCTAACATATTGTAATTAGGTAACAACTAAATGAGCAATAGAGAATAATCGGTAGTACCAACAAAATAAGAGTGGAACCAAACATTGGCTATCTACATTCAGAAAAGCTCGTCTCAATATTTCTGCAGTGCGTAACTGGATTGCAATTTGTAAGCGATTTGTTTTAAATTGTGTTTTTATATATTTTCTAATCTTTGATTAGCTGAAATTATTATAAATATATAATATATAATTATAAAATATAATTATTGCTGTTAAATATAGTAATTCTTTTTTAAGAAGTATATAACTAAGCTTTTTTAAATAATGCTTTTTTGGTACTGTATATTATTTGTTGCTAAATATGTTCATTATCATAAACTATTTACTGCTTTACCAATTTGCAGTGCGAATTTCGCGAACACAGCTGCATTCGCGTTATTAATTCCCAATAAGGTTACGCATCTGGTTATATCTTGATTTTTATATGTTAATTATACTGCTAGCAACCCATTTTAAGTACTTGTTACATTGTAAGTAATCCCGGAGTACTTCGCTACTATCGCTAAAATTTAATTCACAATAGCAAATGTGTATTAACTCGATCCTCATAGATTTACTTTTCAGGTTGTAATCTAAACATAATTTTATATTTTACATAATTTTATATTTTAAATTGTAAGTTCACTTCTTTTATCTAAACAAAATGAACGAAAACAAATTATATCATTTCGATTCCGCTAAAATACAGAAAATGTTCCTTACTCATTTCGTGGTAACGATATAATATAGTTGATTGCTTATTGTGTTATAGTGAAGACCAATCTTAACACTCTAAGACAGTATCTGCAGCATTGTAAGTCTGAGCACATTATGATATATTAATTCGGCCCCGCGTGGCCGAATGGAGGCTTGTGCATTGCAAACTCTATGTACGGGGTTCAAACCTCGAGCATGCACTTTCTATTAACTTCTCTGTAAGCACACGTCAAAGCCACAAGATCGCGTTGTCGAAAGACGTAGGGGCACCCGATGATGAAGCGGGACCACTCTTCATTAAACAAAATATAATATATTATATAAATATTATATAAAATGTTTAATGCTAATAAAATCTTACAAATCAAATCAGATAACCGATTAATGTATATAAAATATAATGTATTTAATAAAATCTTACAAATCATATTAGATAACCGAGTCTACGTATTTTATACTAAATATAAATGAAGATAAAAAATATATAATTACATAAGATTTTATATAATTTATATCAAGTTAAAAGTTAAAATTAAAAATTAAAAAGTCAATTTTTATGAATTGACTAATAAATAACAGGCGATGTATAAGAATACAGATTAGAGGTCATCAGGTGGCAATGCTATGTTATCAGGTTTCAGCCACTATTACTCGACCCAACATAGCAGCGGGGCCAATACGTCATGCTAATGACGTATTTCCACTAGTGAAATTTGATTATCAAGTGTATCTTATTATAATACAGAGTACATATTGTTTATTATCTATTCATAAAAAATTTCCGCTTAATAGTGTAATTTTATTTTTAAATTTATTTAGTTTAATTAATTAATTAATTAATTTATCAAATCTAAGTCTACGCAATTTATACAGTTTTCAATAATAAATAGTTTCAGTTATAATACTTTAACGTAATTTCAGAGTAACAGAGAAAATAAGCAGAAAAATAATACCGTATCAATAACACACAGTCCAGCGTTTCTGACAGTCATTATACCGGGAAATACCGGTCCAAAGGTCAATAATAACTTATCAGTAAACAAATCAGATAACTGAGTCTATGCATTTTATACGATAAATAGAAATAAATAATTATATATCAAAAATAAAGATACATAAATAATTATATAAGATTTTATATAATTTATATTTATATCAAGTTAAAATTTAAAATTGAAATTTAAAATAAGTCAATTTTAATGAATTGATAAATTCATTAAAGATAAATTGATAAATAATTGATAATAATATTATAATAAAAATTTCCGCTTAATAGTTTAATTTTATTTTTTAAATTTATTTAGTTTAAATATATTTTTAATAGTTTGTTGTTTTTTATATTGTAAATTTAATATTTTAATAATATTTTGTTAATTTATATATTGTACATTTAATATTTTAATAATATGTTGTAAGTTTGAAATATGTTGTTGATTTATACTTTTTCATTACCAGAAATAGAAATAAAATTCATTAAACTTGCTTGAAAATAAGCAGAAAAACAGTTTATTAAAGAAAACCGGGATGCTACTTTTTAATTTCAACAATATTTTGTCTTGAAAGATAATCTTTCAAAAGTTAATATTTTCGGTATTTCTACAAACTGGTATTTAGTTCGGTCATATTGCGTAGTGTTAATGGATTTGAAATAATAATTCACACATACTGCCAAGGTATGTTGCAAAATTTCAGTTTTGCAAATATTCTTACTGATGTTGATATTTCTAAACTGCCTTCCTTTACTTTTAGTTTTCAAAAGTATGTATCTTCTTCAAAAATATTTAAGTTGTCAATGGATGCGAAAATATTTCCCCATTTTCTTTGCATGCTAGAATTCAAACTATTAAGTTGTGAAAAATATATATGGTAAATATTGTAACTATGTGGTAATCAAAAAAACAAGTAATTTGATATTAAATTGCATAATTGCTTTAAAAACGTAAAAAGCTCCTGTGTTGCACTTTTAAAGCTCCAAACCACTTTTAAAGTGGTCCGACGGCCACTTTAAAATAATATTACTTTAGCTTGTAAAAGTAACCGTTTGTACTAAGTTTTCATTACTATTAATATAAGAACACTAGAATCCTGTCCTAGTGTTTAAAAAATCATTTCGATATTTTATTTTGATCATTTCAAAAAGGTATAAGAAGGGCCTTATTGCAGCTCGTCATAGAAGGATAGTTATGCCCACATATGATTTCCATTTATTGATATACTTTACACATGATGTAAAATACGTCTTCGTCGTAGTCCGAAATCTGTTTAAATAGGATAATTGCTGTATTTTTATAAAGTTTAACAATATGATCTAAGATTTCCCTTAGTCCCTTACTAGTGTTTTTGACAGCAAAGTATCTTTCTCTTCTTGAATGAGAAATTGCAATAACAGTGTTCATTCATAAAAAAGATATAACTACAATCCTGTTGTAGCCTATCAAATCAGGAGCTCCATCTGTGTAACTGCCTACAAAATATTTGCAAGAAATGTAATTTATCATTGCAGTTAAGATGATAAAATGGTGATCACCTTTTATAATCAGGCAAATTCATCGCAAAATATAAATCGATTGTTATTTGATTTTAGTTGAAACAAATAGATGTTGCGTGTTGCGCTTTATTGGTAATGTGGGTTGACATGTCAATTTACAGTGAAATAATACTGGACTTTATTACCACATTGCTCTCTCTATATCAAAAAACAAAGTGTTTAAAAGTATTATCGTAAAGAGGCAAATCGCTTATTTTCATAACTGCTTCATTTCTAGTAGCCAAAAACAGACTCCAAATATTTCACGTTTGGTCTTTGGCATGGCAGGAAGCAATTTAAGATCTACCGTATACAGTGTTATTTAAGCTATAAAAGAATCAGCTGGTTTCTATGCAATTTGACATTTTTAAAAAATAACCTGTGCGTTCGTCTTTACTATATTTTTATTTAACTATGAAGTATTGACTCAATTAACATTCTTACTCCACTAACTAACGTACTGGATCCATCGTAGCATTATTTCATGTGCAAGAAAATTCAAGGCTTAAATGACATCTATCGTATTTACATGTCTGTCGCTATTTTGCATACCAATACACTTGAGGTGAGGCTCACTTTCAGGAGCATCACTCATTTATTTAATTCTTCTTATCGAAAATCTATATTTTACTTGTTATTCCTTACAAATGTAATTATATCAATAATTATATATAATATAATATATAATATTATAATTATTATAATTATTGATTGATAGGTGTCTTCGCAATTTTACCTACACCGTAAAAATGTACTTCCGGTTCTTGTAGCTCGTAATACCGAGCCTATAATTAAGTTGCGGCTCAAAAATTTCGGCAATTAGAACAAGATTTCCCGAACAAGAACAACAAGAGTTACATAAGCAGGAGCATAAATATTTTTGTTGTTGCGGCAATGTCTATGGATAAGTTTCTCTATCTAAAGTGCATGAATAAAGCGATTACAGGGGGAAATATCTCAAACTTGTTTGAATGAATTAAAAGCTGCACGTGATGAAACCATAATAAGAAATCATGTTATTATTTTTGATAATGGAAGGATTCACCATTATCGCGGTTTAGATTTATCTCGTTTCATTACCAACTATCTCCCACATACTACCCTTTTCTCAATTCATTTGAGAACTTATTTAGTAAAAAATTACATTAAAAAAACCTTATGAAATAACCTGACAAGCCTGTAGTTGATGTTATCGCAATATGTTGAGATATTTGAACATGTTATATAAAAGGAGCATATTGACTGCTAAAAGTAAATTAAAGAGTATATTATTTATAGATATAATATTCTATAAATGTATGATAATATACAAATAATATACGGTAACTAGTACCGTTTCGTCATATTTTGTCTCATCAGTGCCGAGTACCTTTCACTGCTGAATGCAGAGGAGGACCGACAAACGGCACGAGCGTGTTAAAACTTACTTAGAGCTTGAACAATTTCTAGGTATTGTAATCCATTTGGCTCGACATGCTTTACCAAAAGGATAAGCAAATAGAACTGGCTAATGTCAGTGCAGTCTCTCAAATATATTCCATCTTGTTGAATATGAAACTATTTTCGACATACAGTGGGAAATAGTTTATGATCAGTTTGGCAGCCACGAAATAATTGACAAAACGGTAACTAGCACCGTTTCGTCATATTTTGACTCATCAGTGCCCGGTACCTCCCACTGCTTATATGCGGAGGAGAACCGACAGACGGCACGAGTATGTCAAAACACTTAGATGCAGAACAATGACGAAACAGTACTAGTTACCGTTTTGTCCATTCCATTGTGGCTACAAAAGTGATCATAAACTATTTCCCAAAGAATCCTCTGATCTCTCATAATAACTTTAATATATTTTAATATTAAAGTTAATATTAATACTTTAATATGTTTTTCTTTGCTAAATTGGTTATTAATTTTTCTTCGCTGAATTATTTCTTTCGTAATGTTGTTATTGTTTCTAAGCTATGTTCACTTTGTAATTAATTTTTCTAATGATTAATAATTATTAATTAATAATTAAACTCCGCTTATTAAACTAATTCAGTAAATAAAAATAAACTATTTACAAATATTGATATTAAATTATTTAATATGATCATATTAAATAATATGATCATATTAAATATGATCATATTAATATATTTATGATCATATATATTTATGATCATATTTAATATGATCATATTATTTAATATGATCATATTAAATAATTTAATATCAATAATTGTAAATAGTTAATTTTTATTTACTGAATAAGTTTAATAAGCATAGTTTAATTATTAATTAATAATTATTAATTCAAATTAATTAAATTACAAATAAATAATTATTAAAATAGATTAAAAAATTACTACTTTAATTATTAATTAGTAATTAAACTTATTGATTTTAAGTGATTATTTTCTATCTGCTAATTTGCAAGTTGAAGGTCAAGAAATGATATGTCAGTATTCAATAGATTTAATTAAATTAAATTAATTCGTAATAAATGATTTTTAGACAGGCAATTAAGACAAATTGACAAAAGAGCGAAAATTTCAGTTTAAATTTATTGTAACTTTATAATTTGGTACTACGAAATGAATATCATTGATTTTATTAGAGATAAAATCTTCAATTTGGCTGTGGAATTAAGGTTTGTTCGAGCTAAACTAATACACACATATAGAGACAGTTATCAGTGTCAGATGTAATAGTTTTATTAAGAAAGTACAAATATATCATAATCGTAATTGAAAATGAATATAATTGACAATGTAAGCAATGAATTGTTCATTTATACCATTACGCAACATGATTTGCCAACGGGATATATTCTAAAATCGAAATCTCAAAGATTCATCAAATGAGTACAAACTTTAATATAAAATGAATTAAAGTGTAAAGTTAAAATTATCTTAAATCATAATTAAGTTACTTAAGAAGAAAATTTTTGATGGTTCCGAATGTGGTGGGCTGTTGATAAACAAAAATACTACAGTTGAATACAGTGTGTTAATTCTGATTATTCATTTATATGCATGAATGCGGGTGAATGTTCAGCTGTTGTTTTACAGATTGACGTAGTCAGTGTCGTTACCTGTTTATATCTAAATTTCTTTCATGATAAAACACCGTTAAACCACTTTTTTCGATCGAAGTTATAAATAAATATGTAAAGACACCAAAATGTAGCATGCAAGAATAAAAAAAGGTAGGTCATAACCAACTTAGATAAAAAATGACAAAATTTTCCTTCGTTTTTTTCATCTTCCCTTTCTCTTTCATGGCCTCAGGTCCAGGGGGATCTGAGCCCCCCAACCGATCCAACACGCCGCCTTCCGACTGAACCACCCGGGGTCTTTCACCCCCCCCCGAAGAATCCAATCGGCGCGGACTATGCTGGGTAAACGAGAGACGAGGAGCTTAAGAAACCTTAGCCTTTGCTCTAGGGGAAGTCCTCTTGGGAAGAAGACTAATCCCGAGATAGCCCAAGTGCCCCAAAGGCGCACCTGGGTTTCCCTTTCAATGACGGATGCTGAGCCCGTTTCAAGGCCCACCTAACTTTCTTCAGTATACGTTTGAGTCTATCGAGGTCAGCTTTTGCCGACCAGTTCACCGTAACGGTAAATCCCATGTATTTTACTCTATTTGTGAAGGTGGGGATAGGTTCTGAGGCAAATATGGAGGAGAGTGCAGAGAGTGCTAATCTCTTAAGTTTTTTCTGTGTTGCAGTGGTGCCATGAAAGACGACCACCTGCGATTTAGCTGAGTTTAAAATAAGATTGAATATTAGTAACTGATCTTTTAATCTTAAAAAGAAACGGCTGATGTCAGAGACTACGTCTTTACACCTGTGTCCAGTGAACAGGGCTGTGGTGTCATCAGCGTACACCACAAGACGTTGTTCGCGTTTAAATATTTTGAATAGTTTAATAGAGGCAGCAAGATATAAGATAGGATAAAGTGGGGATCATTGAGGTACACCCGTAATAGGGTAGAACTGACGCGCATCAGGGTCGTCTTCATAGTAAAATCGCTTGGTATACAGCAGGATCTCCACTCTGTTCACAATTCTCGCAGGCAACCCGAGGGACCTGAGAGAAGAGATCACAAAAGGAATGGAGATGCGATCAAATGCAGCAGAAAAGTCAAGGAAAACAGCCAACAACTAGACGATGGCTATTATCCCGACAAAACTGCACCAACTCACCAACTGCTGAATGGACCGAGCGACCTTTGACGAACCCATGAAAACTTTGAGGGATCAAATTACGCCTACTTAAATGGTCGCGGATTTTACGCGCAAGCGCTTTTTCCTAAATCGACACGAGGGAATTTTGAATCGAAATGGGTCGCAGATCTTTAGGGCATGAGCAGGATTTTTTCTTAGGAATAAAAACACGCTTACTAATATTGATGCCTGCTACATCGGATGGGGAGGCTGAAAGCATTGTGACGGCCACCTCTCTTCTCTGATCAGCTGTCAAAAGCTGACAGATCCGAGAAGAAAGTGGAGCGACGGATTTGGAGGTGTCCGTGAGTGGACCCCAAGAGTTGAAGATATCCGTAACAGATAGATCCCTACTCCTGAAGTTACACCAAGGCGGGAATGGTTGAGGTGATAGAGTGGCTCCATAGTTGTGTAGGGCTAGTGCGTCCTCCAAAACTTTATCAAGGTCAACATTCCCTAACCAACCCAATGCTCTAGCCTTCTAGCAAACAAACTTCTCCTTCTTGAAAATCTTCCAAAAGGAAGACTGAGAAGGATTAAGGCGAGCGATACTCGTCCTATCCCTACTCAGCTGGAACCTGTATCTAGTGCTCCAGTATTCATTCGTGAGGGCCTGTTTGGCGGAAGCAGAGAGATTAGGGAGGTTCAGTAATTTTGCTAGAACCTTGAGTTTCGTCGGAGTGGGATTGTATATACGGCCTTTATAGGTAGTCGATAGAATCGCGGTAGCTTGCGAAAAGAGGTAGGTATTAAATTTGGTCAAACTCTCATTTCCTATTAAGGGAAATAGTTGGATAGCCGCTTGAAAGAGGGCCACTCTGATCAGATCAAAGTGAAACTTCTTTCGAAGCAACATATCTTCCTCAATCCTCCAACGAATTAGGTCATGAGAGGTGGACAATTGCTAGCGCGACTGCTCCGTGCAGAAGGGTTTTAACAACTATCTCGAGTGAAGCAGTAAAATGTCGAGGATCCAACGACCAGTTCTATCGTTGAAATCTCCAAGTATCATGTCATAACCGCTGTCAATAATACTATCCAGGAGGTCACGGTTCTTGTGAATTTCCCCTGGACGGATGTAGACATTGGCTAGACTTATGCGTTTACCGTTCTTACTGAGTGAAACTACTAAACAAGAAAGGGCTGGACATGAGTAGTTTAATAGGAGGGAGGACCTTAAGGAGCACTTAACTAAGGTCAAGAGTCCTTTGAGATGAAGATGAGTGAGGTGGGGTTATGTACTGAGTATAGTTGGAACAGATATGCTTTGGGATAAATCGAGTAATGTCCTGGGAGAGACCGATAGACCGCGTCTCCTGAAGGACTATAACATCTGCATATCTACAAGATAGAAGTCTAAGGGCGGAAGCATTTCCCGAGTTCCACTGTAGGATATTCAGTGAAAAAGGCTCACGAGTACTCTGCATTGTGATGGATTAGTTGGATGGGGGATTGCCTACCTAGATAAATCTAGGTGCAGGAAGGTTGCCCTTCCCACCACTAGCCCCCTCCCAGTAAGGTACTTGCCCCTGGGCAGTATCTTCATTTCCCCTATTAGTCTTCTGTTAGATTAGCTTCCCAATCTTGAGCGGGCGGACGGCATGGGCGGAAGCCCCTCTCTTTTTCGACTCCGGAACCGAGGAAACTGGAAGCACAGGATTAGTCCCGATAACAGTTAGGATAGAGCGTACTAACTCATCCATCTGCCGAAGAGCATTTGAAGTCTTTAAGTCGATAATCTGTAGAATGTCAGCGTCATCCATACGTGGAGCTGCAGCGACCGCGAAGGACTTGGCCGGATTGGGCGGTTTCAGCAAGAATAATTGTCTATATTCTTTGAATAGAGAGCATTTCCTGCTCCAAGCAGGATGGCACCCCCCTCCGCAATTCGAGCAAGAAAGGGGGCTTCGCAGCGATCGGTAGTTGTAAGAGAAGGGCAGCTGGTGGAGCTGCAGACCCCACTCGAAGGGGTCCCACTGCAGCTGGAGGCCAGTGTCCCCATTTGTGACACCGGCTGCAGTGGGAATAGGTCAGTTCATCCCTCTCTGTGATCGTGAATTTAATATTGAAACCCATAAAGGGATTTGACGCAAAATTAGACAAGGATTCAGCAATATTTACGGGAGCATTGCAAAAGCCAACCGGGATAGGGTTCCCGTTCCTACCCCGGATTGACCTCAGATTGGTGACCTTGAATTTAGCCATCAAAGAAGGTATATCTTCTTCCATTGAACGGGGAAGATTTGAAATTTCAGTGATGCTAAGATAGGCTTGGATGAAATTTCACCATATTCAGCTAAATTGGCGGAGAAGTACTCCATGTAGTATGCGGCAAGGTCATTCGAGACAAAATAGATCTTCACCTCCGCAGGGTGTAACCTAACAGAGTTAAATAAAACCCTGTTTTGAAACTGTTTAGTGAAGGATCTCAAAAATTTGTAGTAGAGATCGTGCTTTTCAATCGGTTTCTTAACTTTAATTATCAGCAAATTCTTTAATTTAGGAATGGGTGAAGCACCTCCCCATCACCTGAGACCATAGAAAAATTACTAACCTTGTTACTTGGATCTGTAGTTATATTTACCTTTAATTTGTCTTTTTTTGTAGGATTATCGTTGATTTTTGAATGATTTTTGCTGCTATCGTTTGATAGCTCCGAAATTACTTGTACACTACACATTTTTTTGATCGAAGTTATTATGAAGTTAAATTTTTATTCTCTCCTGGTTACTGTTCAGATTTAAATTATTGATCGTGAGAGCTAATAGACTAGTCTCTAAATGTTGTTCAACATTTACTATTTGTTCGCGTTTGTTTCAAGTCTATTTCGTATAATCTTAGAGTTACTGAGGTTCTGCAGTAAAGCGGCCGATTACTACTTAAAGGATTAGTAAATGTAACTTAAAGATTAATAGATTAATTTACTTCATGATAAATTACTTTAAGGTTTTAAGATTATTTTACTTAGAAATTAGTAAACGATGCTATAGCACTTTGTTAAAGACACATTGATAATTGATTATCTATAAAATTAAAATAGCGTTTTTCATGTTCAGACGTTTCCTGTTGGTCATAATCAAAAGCCAATATTATAAGCTGGTCGAGTAAAGCTAACATGACACTGGTGTTGCTTCACATTAGTTAAGTTTATTAATGTATAACAAAAAAATTTAAGTCAAGTTTATTAAAGTATGCTCCACATTAGTGCGATGAAGATACACTTATAAAAGCGTGTGACAGTCACTGCGTATCCGATTCCGATTAACCGACTAATATTATTCGCAATTCGCTTGATCACCCTGTTTCCTTTGTCGTTCCATCCATCAAAGGTCTCCACGACAGCGACTTAAAACATGTAGAAAATGCTGGATAAAAGAAAAAATGTAGAAAATGCTCGGTAAACATCTAGCAAAAACACGATTTTAAAAAATAAAAAACTTATTTTTAAAAACCACGAATTTTTTATCGCCAAAGCTTTCACAGCATCAATCGTTTTTTATGAATGTCATTTTTAGATTAATGCTATTTTTATAAATAATTATTGGAGCTGGATCAAAGGAACGACGTCTTTCAAAAATAATTACGTCGTTCCTTTGATCCAGCTTCAATAATTATTCATCAATAATGAATCGGTATCAGCTATTTTTTTATTTTTTTATGGCTTAATATTCCCATATATTATAAGCTTCACTTTTAATGGAGGCATCTTACAACGTCAAGATACCTCGTAAACGTTGTAATTTGTCCAAAATTGTTAATTAAAAACATATTCCTTGCGTTTTGATTGACATTTTAATAAAACCAAAAAGAGGAATTATATATTGAAATTGAAAAATTGATATTTTGATTACTCCAGCCATCTTTTTCTTTAGCCTTTATCTCCCTTTGAGGCGGGGTCGGCTATGTAGGATTTGGTCCTCCATTTCGCCCTATTCGGAGCCTGATCTGAGTGAAGTCTGGAAGTCTTAAACGTCGATTGAGAAGTCCTGCGAGAAATCTGATAAGTCTCGAGAAGTCCTGCCTCTTTGATTGCGGGGTACGCCCTAGCCCTTATGCGAAAATTGAAGAATTTTACCATTAATAACGACTTTTGTTAGTATCCTCCTGATCGGTCCGTTTTATGGGTTTGCCACCGGAAGTTGTCTGCGTTTAGCTCATCCGCATCTGGTATGCTGTAGGGAGTTTCCAGGGACACGACGTGGAGGAACGGGCACATTATCTGATAACTCCTGCCATAATGTTGCCATAATTTCAAAATGTTGAAAATGATGACAGAAGTTTAATTATTTACATCACCTATAATAAATTATTTCCTACTTCATTTCTGCAAATGAAGATTTGCGAAAATTCAATTCATCAAAAACTTATATACTCATACTCACATTCATTATAATAATTGATTAAAAACATTGACATTTTTGTTGTAAGCGTGTATACCAGTCTTGGTCGGTTTAAATTTTTTCGGACCATTACTTCCTTCCAAACCAAGTACACAATTTAATGTCCGTCATAGAACCCGTCCCAATCAATATTATTTAACCATTTAATTTTAAATTTAACATTTTTTAATTGATTTGTGGTCTAAAATTAATTGGTAACCTACATTATATCGGAGAAAATTTCCCTAGTGAGATTATTTCCTCTCCGATCTAATAAATCATTAATTCCGCTTGAGCTCATCTTCCCACTCGAGCTCCTCCTCCTACTCGAGCTCCTCTCCCACTCGAGCTCCTCTCCCACTCGAGCTCCTCTCCCACTCGAGCTCCTCTCCCACTCGAGCTCCTCTTCCACTCGAGCTCCTTCATGATCATTCAGGTCCACAACAATGTAGTGTGCATCGGCATTAAACACTATAAGCAAAAATTTGACGGCCTTCTTACTATCCTTCGTCCGCAATCCACCCTGGGTAATGCTGCAGATTGCTAAATAAACCGGACGACAGGAAACGAAGAATTTCAGAAGTTGAATCTTTCTGAAATCAAGCAAGCGCTAAGAGCTTGCTAATCATTGAGATCAGGTCGAACGTTAACCTACCGTCAACTTTATATGCGAAAAATTTTTTATATTCGAGTTGTCTGCTTAAAGTGTTAAAAATCAGTGGAGAACGCGCTTGTTGCAGAAAGAAGACATCATGATAATAATTAAAATATTGTGCTAGGTTCCTAATGATTCCTATATTCTTACTTATCAAAGATATGCGATAAAACGAGTTATACTTGATGCGCCGTCTGCAAAAAAGTGTAATTCCCCTGCTTAACACAGTTTTATTTTAGAGCATTTTTCTGTCGAGCATGTTTCCTAGCTACCGTTAAAATACTAAGCCTTCAGAGTCAGATGAAGTGAAGGTATTGATTATTTAATCTCACCTACGTTTTGATAATTATTGATAGATGCTTTTTTATTTAATTTTTCGAGTTTCTTTTATTTAATTATCTTTTGATTCCAATCTTGTTTAAAGATTTTCATCCCTGCGGCCATTGCATCAATTTAATTTCAAGCCAATTCAGTCTGTCGATCAACATACTCATTTCTAAAGCATGCTGATCAACATGATGTTTCTTAACTTCTTAAATATAGAACTGCGCTCCTTTACGTGAACTTTTATTATCCCCGACCACGCACTCCAACTAATTTTTAAAATGGGTGCACGCGTTAGAAAACGCCCTATGTGAACACTTGCAATTATCACATTTGGGCTTTTCTAATCTTCTTTAAAAATATGTGTTTCATGCTCGCCTCTACAGTGCGCACAACGAGGACATTGTTACCAAACACATGATTAAAAAGTGCCCCCCCCTGTTACAGCGATAGCACTGCGGATACTCGAATTTCAGATTATCATTGTCAAATATTATCAATTTTAAGGCATAACCAAAAATTCCAGGATACGAATCTCTTTACCTCTGTAGATTTCTGTATTCTTTGTTTGCCCACTTAATAGCGAAAAAACATCCTACTTTATTGACAGGAGCATCTTTTGCACTCTAAATTCCTTCTCAATCTAATAAATGTATTAGTAGAGATATGTGATTGACGTTTTTAAATGTCTTTTGTTTCATAATACATGTGTTTCTTATATTATAAATATATGGAATATTAATATTATAATATTATAAATATTATATTATGCTTTTTTATATCAATAATAAAAGACAAACAAAAAAACAATAAATGAAATATAAATATAATCAACTCCTGTTAGAAATAAACTTCTTAGCAACAGCTGAAATAGGTTTCTTTAGGCGGTGAATACTGCTTGCAAAAATACTCTGAACGCAAAAATTGCTTGTACATTGTATATTTCAATTATTAAAAAATAAAATAAAAAGTAGCCCGCAATAATAAAAAAGACAAAAAATGAAAAAATGTTTAAATTGTCTAATTGTTTTTGTAAGAACAATACATCGATTTATTGCTAATAAAGCAACAATATATTGCCAATAAATTAGACAATAAAATATCAATAAATCTGAAGTTAAAAACAATTTGGACATTTTAATATGGCATTGAGAACCGCTCCATGTGAATATTATCAGTACTAGGCGGATCTACTAAATCAGTATAATTATGCAATAAGGGTGTTTTTTAGTGATTAACTGTAAGGTAATTTTTGGAGCCGCAATTTTAAAATAATGTGGGCTACTTATTGTCTCTTCAGATCAGGCATTATATATATATATATATATATATATATATATATATATATATATATATATATATATATAACGAATAGTTGCTAGGTCACACGAGGTGACTTTCGCATTGAAAACCAGCTACAGAATCCTTCTTTCATGATATCCAATTCCATACACCCTGACTACTAACGGCGCCATTGCCACAACCGTTTTCGTTTCGCCCGCTTTTTGCCACATGTTGGTAGCCCCGGACTCATCAGAAGGCTGACTACCAACTCTTCGCCTTTTGAAATTTGACTTCTCCGAGATTCGAGCTGTCGCTCTCCGTACTTGGCTTGCGCTCTTGACTGCTAGGCTACGAATCCAGGATTACCAGATTTCACACAGTATATGAAACCTTCCATCATGATATCCAGAAACTGCATTGTCCGAGATGCTTCTCTGGCATGCTTATTATAGATTTTATCGTATGAGATCATGAATATCTCATACGTATATTATATAATATATCTCATATATTATTATATATAATAATATATAATATATATTATTATATTTCATAATAAAAATATATATATTGAAAAAAGTAATTATAATCAGTCAATTCATTTCAAATTTATCTTATGAATGCAACTCGAAGTAGCACCTGTGCATGTTATTTTCTATTGGATTAATGGGCCTGTCAGTCACTGCCCATTCTGTTAATTTTAACAAATTATTTTTAAATGTTTCCTTTATTGTACAACTTTTAAAAGTGATTTTAACAAAACCATCTTTCACAATGTACCTCTCAAAGATCATTTCCCGAAAGAAGTTATCTTTGACGTTACTCCTTATAATCTTTTTGAAATATAATTCTGTCTTATTCGCCCACTGAATATTCAGCTAAAAACATCCTGTCTTATTAGTAGGAGCATCTTTTGCGCTGCAAATTCCTTCACGATATCTTTAATAAATATTAGTAGACCTATGATTTACATTTTTTAATGTCTTGTGTTTCATTAGGCTTTTTATATTTTGAACATAAAAAATAAATAAGCAAAAAAAGCAAAACAAAAAAGACAAAAAGCAAACACCCTATCACCTTAAGCCGACCAATTAGGCTTTGTCAAAATAGAATCAAATCCTGTTATTAAATCAACTTCTTAATAACAGCTGAAATATGTTTCCTAAGGCGGTGGATACTTTGCAATCTACTGAACACAAAATTGCCCAAATAGAACTAAAATTATGCAAAATAATGAAAATTCTGAAGTACATTTGAATGAAATACTTACACAACAAAATATTTGTACACGAAACCAGCTGTAATCATGCACATCGCACCATTGACTACATTTTTTTCAAATGTCGAGGAGGTATGAATATTGGTTTGGAGAGTCAACGAGTTGCGTTACTGATTCTTGTATAAATCATGAAACAATTAGTTTGTACTTTTATTAATTTTGTGCATATTCCAATGGTATAGTTTTCCAAATGTGCATCAAAAAAATCCTTAGATATTATGGGAAAAGTAAAAATATGTAACAACGGAAACGTGTCGAAGCGAACAAAGGAATCTAAGGAATTAATGAGTATGGAATTTTTATACAATACAAGGAACAAGGTAAGCGAAGTTTTTTCTTCTTTTGGCACTAAAACGGAGAGGGAACATTCCTTAATTCCCAAACAATCAAATCTTGCATTCATAAAGTTGCTTGTTTCCATCGAAAGGAGCAACTTATTACATTTCAGAATTTTGCTGTATTTCAACACTATTCAATATTTCGAAATTGAACTAAATCGCTTAAGGGTATATTGATTTCTTTAAGAATAATTACTCTGATCTGGGGTAAGTATACTTCAAGCCGATACATGCTTCAGTTAAAATAGCAAACATTCCGGCATTCTTGTCGAGGGAGGATATCTCCTCATTGGAAAACGATTTTAATATCGTAAATCTGATATTTATTAATGGAAAAAAGGTCTTCCGATTCTTTAGCCTTCTGTCAAACCACCGAGGACGAAGCTTTGCTTCTTTCTAACTCAAAATTTAATCCCTTCATGGGTCACAATTTAATATTCACCATGCTAGACTCGAACTCGTCGACGTACCCTTACTGTAATACCTACCACCAGTGAAGCATTGGACAACAGAATGCGGCCTTCCTCAAACATACGGGGTTCGCGGCTCCTCGGATAATCATGCTGTGAAATGCCAGTTAAAACCGTTTGCTCTAACTGTAAGTAGGACCACCCCGCGTAGTCTCGTAAATGCAAAATTTTTAAGGCTTATCAACAAAGACAAGATGAAAACGATGGAACCAATACGCTTCGCTAAGGCATGTGATCCGACGGTTAGGGATGTTAGTAAGATTAGCCGGATGGAGGTGTGAAGATTGTTAAATACGTTAATGATAGGTTCAAAGCCTCGATGACTCATTTTGAGAGTCTAGTAAAGAAACTGGTGGCCAATGTGATTGAAACTTTGAATTTTCCTTCTCCGGGAAGCCAAACAATAAACGTAGGCCTCTAATTTTCAAGAAGAGAACATGATATGCACAGACTGTCGCATCAATGAAGCTCGCGAAAAAAGATCACTGCGCGTTTGTCAATTCTGAAAGTTTAGAGGGAAATAAAGATAATGCCATGGGCAAATGTCAATTCTGAAAGTTTAGAGGGAAATAAAGATAATGCCATAGGCAAATGTAACCTATACATGTTGGTAGCCCCGAGCTCGTCAGAAGGCTGTCTACCAACTCTTCAAGGATGTGGTTGTTAAAACTCATCTACACTGAGTAGTCGGGTTAACAACTGATCACCTCTCATGAACTAATACGCTGGCAGCTAAAGGAAGATACGTTGCTTAGAATTTCAGGCAACTATCCAACTCTCCTAGGATAGGGAATGAGAGTTTGACCGATTTTAATTCCTATCTCTTTTCACAAGCTATCGGGATCCTTCTGACTGTCTACAAAGGTCGCATTTACAGTCTCACTCCAACAAAACTCAAGGTCCCAGCAAAAATGCTACACCTTTTCAATCTCTCAGCTTTTCACAGACAGGCTCTCTCTAATGAATACTGGAGTTCTAGATATAGACTACAGCTGAGTAGGGACAGATCGAGTATTACTCGTCTCGTCCCTCTCAGGCTTCCTTCTGGAAGTTATTCAAGCGGGAGAAATTTGTCTGCTGGCGAGAGAGGGCATTGGGGTGGATCGGTAGCGTAGACCTTGATAAAGTTTCTGTGGAATCGTTAACCCTGCATTTCTATGGAGCCACGTTTTCTCCCCAACCAATCCCTCCTTTGGGTGACTTCAGGAGCAGGGATTTATATGTTAGGGATATCTTAAAAACTGGGCCCACTTCCGGGCACCTCCAAATCTGCCGCTCCACTCTCTTCTCGAGTTTGTCAGCTTTTGACAGCCGATCGAAGAAGAGAAGTGGCCGTCACAATGATTTTAGCCTCACCATCCGATGTAGCCGGCATCAATTGTAGCAGATGTATATATTTACCAAAGAAAAAATCGGTTTCATTTCCTAAAGACCGGTGGCCCATTTTGATTCAAAATTCTCTCACATCCATATATGAAAAAACGCTTTCGCGTAGAATCTGCGACCTTTTATAGTAGGCGTAACTTAATCCCACCGAGGTTTCATGGGTTTGTCGAAGGGCGCTTGGTTCATTTAGCTGTAGGTGAAGTGCATCAGTTTTGTCAGGATAACAGTCATCAGCTTGCTGTGGCTGTTTTTCTTGACTTTTACGCTGCATTTCATCGCATCTCAATTCCTTGTGTTATCTCCTCTCTCAGGTCCCTCGGGCTGCCTACGAAAATTGTTAATAGGATTGAGATATTGCTGTACACTAAGCGCTTTTATTATGAAGACGACCCTGATGTACGTCAATTCTACCCTAATACAGGTGTGCCTCAAGGCTCCCCAGTTTCTTCTGTCTTATATATTACTGCCTCCATTGTTCTCTTTAGAGCTTTTAAACGTAATCATCATCTCGTGGTATATGCTGATGATACAACATCCCTGTTTTCTGGACGCAAGTGTAAATACAGTCTCGGACATCAGCCCTTTCTTTTGAATATTAAAAGATCAGTTATCCACATCCAATCTTATTTTAAACACTTAGAAATCACAGGTGGTCGTCTTTCATGGCGCTCCTACCAACAAAAATAAACTTAAGAGATTATCATTCTCTACACTTTCTTCCATTATGCAGCTTAAACCACTCCCCATCTTCACGAGTCGAGTAAAATATCTGGGGTTCACCGTTATGGTGAATTGGTCGGCGAAAGCTGACCTGAATAGACTTAAACGTATTCTGAAGAGCACTAGGTGGGCTCTGAAAGGGACCCATCATATGTTATTGAATGGGAAAACTCAAATACGTCTTTGGGGTACTTGGGCATACTCGGGATTTGTCTTCTTTTCCATCAGACGTACCCCATAGCAAAGACTAAGCTTTCTCAAGCACTTTATCTCGATATTACCGACTATAGTCCGCCTCGACTTGACTCTTAGGGGGTGATATACCCCGATCTGCCGCCTGAGGGCTCAGATCACTCTGGACCTGAGGCTGTAAGTTGTGAAGAAAATACAAGATTTGGCGAGAATAAGAACATCGAAGAAGCACGCTATACTTACTAAATACATGTTTTGTTTTTGCTCGATTTCCTATTTATCAATTGTTTTGTTAAGAAAATCCTTAATTAATTAAATGTGCTTCAGAGCTCTAAATCAAATGTTTTTATTTCTTCAAGTCAATCGAAGTAAGATGTTGCAAATGAACTCGATAAATCATAGAATAATTCTCCTTATTCTTACCTCAAACCGTTGCATGTTTGTTCAGGTGGTCGCTATCATCTAACAATATGCAATGTATAAGAATACCAGATGCTAAATATTTGAATCTCTTACGAATGTCATTTGCTCCGAATACATTACCGATCTGTTTGCATAAATGTTCGTTTTTATATTCGACTAAAGCTCTTTCAATGCTAAGCTACACCGTTAATTTATTGCAGATATTATATATTATTGAGTGTTTATGATCCCAAATAGGTCATTAAATTATGATATTATGTGATTGTCTTAGGGTTACTCTGCAGCTTGCAATATAGCCCTGTCGACAAGTCGTGATAACGACGAAATATTTAATCATGCAATGATTAAATGAATAATCATAAATTAAACAAAATCTACTTACGTTAAAAATCGATTGCTAATGCCATGACTAGTAATTGGCAATGTTTTGGTATTAATTGTAAATTAGCACATTAGTTATAAATAATAATTTTTTTATAAATAATACAAGCGTTAAAAATGGTCAAATGACAATTAAGAAGACAAAAACACAGCAGTAAAAACTATATCGTAAGTAAGTAGAGTCTTCACTCTTCATGGCCTCAGGTCCAGTGGGATCTGAGCCCTCCAGCCAATCCAAGACGCCGCCTTACGACTAAACCACCCAGGTCTTTCACTTTCGAATAGTTCAGTCGAGGCGGACACTGCTAGTTAAACGAGATACGAGGAGCTTGAGAAACCTTAGCCTTTTCACTGGGAGACGTCCTCTAGAAAAGAAGACTAATCCTGAGATAGCCCAAGTAGCCAAGAGGCGCACTTGCATTTTTCCTTTCAATGACAGATACTGGGCCCGTTTTAGGGCCCACCTATCTCTTTTCAGGATATGTTTAAGTCTATCCAGATCAGCTTTCGCCGACCAGTTCACCGTAACGGGAACCCCAGGTATTTTACTCGACTTGTTAAGGCAAGGAGGGGTTTATTAGTCAAAATGGAAGAGAGTTCGGAAAGTGCTAATCTCTTAAGTTTTTGCTTTGTTGCAGGGGCGCCATGAAAGACAACCACCTGCGATTTGGCGGATTCCAAAATAGATTGGACTTGGGTAACTGGTCTCTTAATCTAAAAAGAATCAGCTGATGTCCGAGACTACATCTTTGCACCTGCGTCCAGAGAACATTGCTGTGGTATCATCAGTGTATACCGCTAGACAGTGTTTGCGTTTAAATATTTTAAAGAGTTTAATTTTGCAGCAAGAAATAAGATTGGAGAGAAGGGAGCCTTGAGGCACACCTATAATAGGGTAGAACTGATGCACATCAGGGTTTGTCTTCATTAAAGAATCGCTTGGTGTACAGCAGTATCTACACCCTGTTAACAATTCTTGCAGGCAACCCGAGGGACCTGAGAGAAGACATAGCAAAGGGAATGAAGGTGCGGTCAAATGCAGCGGAAAAATCAAGGAAAACAGCCACAGCGAGTTGATGACTATTCTCCTGACAAAACCGATGCACTTCACCAACCGCTGAATGAACTGAGCGACCTTTGACGAATCCATGGAAACCAGGTGGGATTAAATTATGCCGTCTTATATGATCACAAATTTTACGCGCAAGCGCTTTCTCGTAAATCGACACGAGGGAATTCTGAATCGAAATGGGCCGCAGGTCTTTAGGACAAGAGAACGGATTTTTCTTTGGCATAAAA
Source organism: Pomphorhynchus laevis (assembly GCA_012934845.2). Taxonomy (NCBI): domain Eukaryota; kingdom Metazoa; phylum Acanthocephala; class Palaeacanthocephala; order Echinorhynchida; family Pomphorhynchidae; genus Pomphorhynchus; species Pomphorhynchus laevis. Next base: position 13,990 of record WNNJ02002141.1, on the reverse strand, counting down.
ACACGTCTACTAATGTTGATGCTGGCCATATCGAATGTTTAGGCTAAAAGCATTGTGATGGCTACTTCTCTTCTTTGTTCGGCTGTCAAAAGCTGACAGACACGAGAAGAGAGTGGAGCGACGGATCTGGAGGTGCCTGGAAGAGACCCCAGGAGTTAAGAATATCTGTGACAGATATCTCTACTTCTAAAGTCTCCCTACGGCGGGATTGGTTGAGGCGATTGAGTAGCTCCATAATTGTATAGGGATAGTGACTCCGAAACATTATCAAGACATATTTTCCAATCCAACCTAAGGCTATATCCCTCCAACAGACAAATTTCTCCTTCTTGAATATCTTCCAGAAGGACGACTGGGCTGGACTAAGGGAAGCAATGATTGCCCTATCCTTACACGGTTAGATCCTATATCTAGTGCTCCAAAATTCTTTCGAGAGAACTTGCCTGGCAGAAACAGAGAGATTAGGGATACGGAGCAAATATGCTAAGGTATTGAGTTTTGTCGAAGTTGGACTGAAATGCGACCTTTATAGGTTGTCGAAGCAACGCGGTAGCTTGCGACGGGAGTTAGGAAGTAAATTCGGTTAAACTCTCATTACCGATTCCGGGGAAGCGTTGGATAGCTACCTTAAAGAAAGCCACTCTTATCGGGTCAAAGAGGAATCTCCTTCTAAGCAGCGTATCCTCTAATATCCGACAACGAATCAAGTCATGAGAGGTGGACAGATGTTGTCGCGACTGCACCGTACAGTGGAGTTTTAACAACCACTTCTCATGGAGCAGTAATAAGTCGGGGCGTGAATTCGTTGATGTGCAATGAAAGGTGGGGAATGGTGGTTTGTGAATAAGATAACCGTTCCTGGTTCTGCGGAGTGCTGCATTAATCCAACGACCAGTTCTGTCATTGATGTCACCAAATACCGTGTCGTAACATCTATCTATAATCCTATCTAGGATATCACGGTTCTCGTGAATCTCACCTGGACGGACGTTGACATTGGCTAGAATGAGGCTTTTACCGTTCTTACAGAGTGATATAACTAAACAAGACAAGGCTGGACAATAATAGTTGAGTAGAAGGGAAGATCATAAGGATCATTTAACTATGGTTAAAAGACCTTGAGATGAAGATGCGTGAGCCGCGGTTATGTACAGAGTATAGTGGGAGCAAATGTGCTTAGGAATGAATCGAGTAATGTGGTGGGGAGACGGATAGACTGCGTCTCTTGAAGGACTATGACATCTGCATCTCTACCGGATAGAAGTCTAAGGGCAGAAGCACCTCCCGAATTCTACTGAAAGATATTCAGTGAAAAAGGCTCACGAGTACTTTGCATTGTGCTAGGTTAGCTGGGTAGGATTGCCTTCCTCTAGTCGGAGCCAGGGGCGAAAAGGTTGCAATCTTTGCCACTAGCGCCGTCCAGAGTAGGCACTTGACCACGGGCTTTATCTTTATTTCTCAGGGAGGCCTTTCTCTGTTTATACAACTTTCCGACTTTAATAAGGGCAATAATGTGGACTGACACCCCTCTTTTCTTTGATTCCTGTACTGATTGCTTGGGTATTTCCGTAGGTGTGAGAAGTGAGGACAATAGATTAAAAGTCAAACAATTCATTTCGCTGAGGATACTTCCCTTATTGGAATCTAGTATCGAATAATGTCCATATCCGACATCCTGGCAGCTGCAACGCAGGCTGAATCAGTAGACGGCTTTGCATGTTTGGGAGCTTGGCCCATGTAAGTTCTTCTATAGCTTTTGAAACAATTACATTTTCGGGACCATGCGGGATGGTCACCTTTACAATTCGAGCAGGCAGAGGGAGCCTCGCATTTCGTCTCATTTTAAAGACTAACACAACAGTCGGAGCTACAGGCTTCACAAATTTTCGGAGTAGTGCATGTAGACCCCCAATGCCCCACTGATGACATGCATAGCAGTGGGGGTAGTCATGTTATCTTCTTCTAAGATAGAAAATCTCAGGTTGTACCCTAGGAAGGTGTTAGATGCAGACATGGCTAGAATCGCAGCATGGCTGGATTCAACAGAGCAAAAGTCAATCGGTAAATCATGACTGGCCTCACTTTTCACCATACGAACCGACGACAGTTTGTATAGTGTGTTCAGTAAGTTCAAATCCTTCACCTTTAAGCGAGGAGGGAAATTAGTTATTTTTACAGAAGCCTGGATAGGCTTGAATCCCAACTTTCCTAAGTGTGTAAGATTCTTCTCAAAAACTTACTGTATTCGTTGGCTAGATCGGTAGTTGTAAAAGAAATCTTTATACTAGACTCGTACAAGCGAACAAAGTTGAACAAAATACGGTTATTGTGATCATTTACAGAGAAACGAAGGAAGGTATTGAAAAGATTATGTCTAGCAATAGGCTGTTTTAAAGTAATAATCACCAAGTTGTTTTGTTTGAGGATGGAGGAAGTACCCCCGCATCCTGTTTAGAATTGGACAAAAATACGCTTGCCACTTGGTCTGTTACAGCAGCAGAACAGTTAAAACTTTTACCAAAATCTGTCTTTTTTATTTCAAAACACTATTCTTTGATCGTCCGTCGCACAATTTTGCTTATTTTTGCATTAGTTATTGTTCGTCACTACTTCACTATACGTCTATTGTAGTTATATATTAGAAAAAAGAAAACAACTAAACGATATGATGACTGTTTAATCTTCTTTCATGACTCACGGCCTCAGGTCCAGTGGGATCTGTACCTGAGGCCGTGAGTCATGAAAGAAGATGACTTTACAAAAATTATATTTTACATTTACATTTAGTTGTAAATGTAAAATATATAATATATATTACAGTATGTATACAGAATATACAATATAATGCTAACTTGACACCATATTTTGTGACGGTTTTATCCGAGTACCGCATCCGGCGTAACTTTTTATTAACACATTTATTCGTAAATGTAAAATATATAATATTACAGTATATATACAGTATATACAATATACTGCTAACTTGACACCATATTTTGTGACGGTTTTATCCGAGTACCGCATCCGGCGTAACTCTTGATTAACACATTTATTCGTAAATGTAAAATATACAATATATATTACAGTATATATACAGAATATACAATATACTGCTAACTTGACACCATATTTTGTGATGGTTTTATCCGAGTACCGCATCCGGCGTAACTACCGATTAGCACATTTATTTGTAAATGTAAAATATACAATATATATATTACAGTATATATACAATATACTGCTAACTTGACACCATATTTTGTGACGGTTTTATCCGAGAACCGCATCCGGCGTAACTATTGATTAACACATGTATTCGTAAATGTAAAATATACAATATATATTACAGTATATATACAGTATATACAATATACTGCTAACTTGACACCATATTTTGTCCATGCTTAAATTTGTAAGGGCTTTATTAATAACTATATAACTGATAAAAACTTAAGAAACAAAAACATGCAAAAGACAACTTAAAATAGAAACTGTTCACGAAGTGTATTTTGGAATCTTCAACTTATATTCACGGCCTCAGGTCCAGAGGGATCTGAGCCCCTCGGCCGCACCAGCGCGCCGCCCTCTGACTGAACCATTCGGGGTCTCTCACACACCTAAGAGTCCAGTCAAGGCGGACTATGGTTGGTAATCTCGAGATGAGGAGCTTGAGAAACCTTAGTCTTTGTTCTGGGGGACGTCCTCGTGAGAAGAAGACTAATCCCGAGATAGCCCAAGTACCCCAGAGGCGCACTTGGGTTATCCCATTCAATGACAGATGCTGGGCCCGTTTCAGAGCCCACCTAGCTTTCTTCAGGATACGTTTAAGTCTATCCAGGTCAGCTTTCGCCGACCAATTCACCGTAACGGTGAACCCCAGATATTTTACTCGACTCGTGAAGATGGGGAGTGGTTGATGCTGCAAAATGGAGGAGAGTGTAGAGAGTGCTAGTCTCTTAAGTTTCTTTTTGGTGGCAGGAACGCCATTAAAGACAACCACCTGTGATTTAGAGGAGTTTAAAATAAGATTGGATGGGGGCAACTGATCTTTTAATCTTAAAAAGAAACGGCTGATGTCAGAGATTACATCTTTGCACCTGCGTCCAGAGAACAAGGCTGTGGTATCATCAGCATATACCACTAGATGTTGATCACGTTTAAAATTCTTGAATAATACAATGGATGCAGCAAGATATAAGATAGGAGAAAGTGGGGATCCTTGAGGTACACCTGTAATAGGGTAGAACTGACGCGCATCAGGGTCGTCTTCATAGTAGAACCGCTTGGTGTACAACAATATCTCCACCCTGTTAACAATTCTCGCAGGCAACCCGAGGGACCTGAGAGAGGAGATAATGAAGGGAATGGAGATCCGGTCAAATGCAGCTGAAAAATCAAGAAAAACAGCCACAGCAAGCTGATGACTATTATCCTGACAAAACTGATGCACTTCACCAATTGCTGAATGGACCGAGCGCCCTTTGACAAACCCATGAAAACTCGGTGGGATCAAATTACGCCTACATAAATGAACGCGGATTCTACGCGCAAGCGCTTTCTCGTAGATGGATATGAGGGCGTTTTGAATCGAGATGGGCCGCAGATCTTTAGGACAAGTGATTAATCTCTTTTTAGGTAAAAAAACTCGACGGCTGATGTTGATTTCCGCTATGTCAGACGGGGAGGCTAATAGCATTGTGATGGCGACCTCCTTTCTCTGACTGTATGTCAAAAGCTGACAGACACGAGTGGTGAGTGGCGCGTGGGATTTGGAGGTGCCCGAGAGTGGTCCCCAGGAGTTAAGGATATCTGTAACAGACAAGTCCCTACTCCTGAAGTCACACCAAGGCGGGATTGGTTGGGGAGAATGAGTGGCTCCATAATTGTGTAAGGAAAGTGACTCCTCTAAAACTTTGTCAAGGCCTATGCTACCAATCCAAACCAAGGCTCTATCCTTCCAGCAAACAAATTTCTCCTTCTTGAATATCTTCCAGAAGGAAGCCTGAGAAGGGTTTTGGTGAGCAATGCTTGCCCTATCCCTGCTCAGCTGGAGCCTATATCTAGAGCTCCAATATTCATTCGAGAGGATATGTCTGGCGGAAACAGAGAGATTGGGAAGGTGCAACATTTTAGTTAGGACCTTGAGCTTTGTTGGAGTAGGATTGTATATTCGACCTTTATAGGTAGTCGAAAGGATCGCGGTAGCTTGCGATGAGAGGTAGGAATTAAATTCGGTCAAACTCTCAATTCCAATTCTGGGGAAGAGTTGGATAGCTGCCTGAAAGAAGGCCACTCTAATAGGATCAAAGTGAAACCTTCTTCTAAGCAACGTATCGTCCTCTAGCCGCCAGCGAATTAGGTCATGAGAGGTGGTCTGTTGTTGACGCGACTGCTCGGTGCAAATGGGTTTCAACAACCACATCTTATGTAGCAGTAATATGTCGAGGAGAGAATTTGTTGTAGAGCAATGAAAGGTTGGGGAAGGTGGTTTATGAATAAGATAGTCGATCCTTGCTCTGCGGAGTGCTGCATTAATCCAACGACCAGTTCTGTCGTTGAAGTCACCAAGTAACATGTCATAACCGCTCCCCAATATTTGATCCAGGAGGTCACGGTTTTTGTGAATTTCTCCTGGCCGAATATAGACATTGGCTATGCTTATACGCTTACCGTTCTTACAAAGTGATATAGCTAAACAAGATAGGGCTGGACAAGAGTAGTTTAATAGGAGGGATGATCTTAAGGAGCTTTTTACTAGGGTTAAAAGACCTTGTGATGAAGAGGAGTGAGGGGGGGTTATGTAAGGAGTAAAGTGGGTGTATATGTGCTTAGGGATAAATCGAGTAATATCCTGGGGGAGACGGATAGACCGCGTCTCCTGAAGGACTATAACATCTGCATCTCTACCAGATAGAAGGCTAAGGGCGGAAGCACCTCCCGAATTCCACTGAAGGATATTCAGTGAAAAAGGTCCTTGATTACTTCCCATTGCGTAAGTGTTACCGAAGTGGGACGCCCTCCACCTAGTCGCAACTAGAGGCGGAAAAGTCGCCTTTACCGCTTCCCGTCACGACAAATGGAGTCGCTTGCCCACGGGCGATATCTTCATTTCCCTCGTTAGCCATAGCCCAAATCGAATCCTTCCGAGCAAGCTTCAGAGCGGCTATGCTTAGCGCTGACCCGTTTCGTTTCTTAGATTTTGGTGGCTTCTTAATATTGTTGGTCTTCCCAGAAGGAGGAGAACGGAAGGATTCCGCTAATTGACCCACCAATTTTTGGACCAATTTTTCAAGTTGAATCATTGATGCCTGATGCTGCTTTTCAATAAGTTTAAGAATTTCTGTGTTCGGCATCCTGTCGTCATTCTTGTTAGACGATACAGCTTCCACGAAGCTAGTCGGTTTTGCTGTTACACCCCTGTGTCTCTTTTGGTACGCCTTAAAGATTTTACATTTTTTTGACCATGCGGGGTGCTCACCACCGCAGTTTGCGCAAAATGGCTTACTTTCGCACTTCTCAGGATGTATAGCAGTTGTACCACACACGCCGCACTTATGTGGTAAAGAACATCCAGTGGACCAATGCCCCCACTGATGACAATTGTTGCAGTGAGGGTACGTTAGTGAGTCGGTTTCGATTATTGAAAATCTCAAATTATACCCCATAAAAGGATTGCATGTTGAAATCGATAGTTTTTGAGCTTCATCAACCGGGGCATTGCAGAACGCAACGGGAATGGGGAAGCCTTTAATCCCTTTTATAAAGCGCACGTTAGAGATTTTGTAATCAGTTTCTAGGGCTGATATATCTTCTTCTGAAATGTATGTGGGCATATTATTTATCTTTATTGTTGCCAGGATTGGTTTGGAAGCAATTATGCCTTGTTCCGAATGCTCTTTTTTAAAGTAGTCTACGTACGACATTGCGAGATCAGGAGTGCAGAATGAGATTTTAATCTCAGATTCATAATATTTAATCGCATTGAACAATATCCTTTTTTTAAATTGATGAGCAAAGCCTCTTATAAAAACATTGAACATGTTCTGCCTTTCCAGAGGCACCAAAAGTCTGATAATCACCAGGTTGGATAATTTTGGTACCGGGGGAAGTTCACCCTCCTGAATATATTCAAGAGAACCTAAATCTCCACTTACCTCGTTTATTGCATTGGCAGGAAAATTAGTTTTCATTGAGTTCTTTGAACGCTCCGACATGCTAAATTTACTCATTTTGCGATCCAATAATGTTGTTGTAAAGCAATACATTCGCACACAGCAATGAATGCTTGATGCGCACATTTAAAATAAATGCAAATATATGATCGCATTTCCGCATTCTTTACAATTGCAGATATTCCAAAGCCGGTTAAAAATAAAGATCCCCCTTTACGTGTTATATCTGTTATGCCAACATGAAGTTTTTATTAAACTTGCTACATGCCATCCTAATAAAAATATGGTTGTAAAAATGTAGAGGGTTTATTTTTGAATTGAGCTTTTCCTTTAAACATTGGTTCCATTTCGTGTTCAAGTCTAATTTCATCTTATTTTACCATTTAAATATCGAGTTACTATCGTATTATGTGCTTGATTATGGTCGGACAGTATGATCGCTCTGTGTGGTAGGACATTATTGTCGATAATTGTGGTCGGAAAGTATGTTTGGACTATGTTCGGGCAGTACAATCGGACAGTACAATCGGACAGTATGGTTGGACAGTATGGTTGGACAGTATTATGGTCTAGATATGGTCGATAAAAATTTTATTAGGAAAATAAATTCTAAATTTGATCTATATTGGATACCTTGGATTTTGAATATTTATAATCAAAGACTTTCTGGTCATGGGATTTAAACAATCATCTTCAATGTTTAGTTAAATTCCTTACAGAAGTCTTAATCGGTGAGTGCTCAAATTCTAATAAAGAGTAGCCACTCATATGATTACCATTTGCTAATGTTAATTGATTATATTAATAAAATAAGCTTTTTTAAATTATAAATTTAAAAAGAATAATAAAATCATTAATATCACGCTGTATTAAATTTATTAATTAAAGCGATTCTAATTCATTATAGTAATTTATTATTTAAAAGACGCTGAGCATAATTTGTACAAGTTCATTTGTTATCAAAAATTGACGACAGTTTAATAAATTGCGAGACGACAATTATATTATTGATCTTTCGGTCATTTCGACAATCGTTAGAAAAAATTCTTTACGTAAATATCAATTTGAACGATATAAACTGCATAAATATTGTAATATTAATATTATTTCGTAAGTTTACAACTTAGTAAATCTGTTCCTTCACGTCGTCACAAAATTCGCGAATGCCTCCCCTTATGTTGTCATTCACAGTCTTTTCACATGAAATAATTAGAGAATAGAATATACATAAGGGTGTTTGAATATAAATACTTTTATCACCTCAGAGTATAACATTGTATCGCCTATACAACAAGAAATAAGGCAGTTGTGCATTGTCAGAGTATTTCAAGCTTTGCAGACCACACCGAAGTTTACCAAAAGAAAGGTAAAACGACGGAAATCAATTGACCAAAAATAAACCGTTTTGTGTTTCTTTGAAAATAAGACGGCTTTTATTTTGATTTTTAGTTTGTTCTGGTAATGTTCCATTTACATCTTTTACAATTACACTATTAATTATAATTATAACATACAAGACTATATCCATGCAGCTGTTTTGTCTGCTCACGGTAAAACCAATTTTATGTCAGTAAAATCTTAATCCGGATACAGGATATTGAAATTAGAATCTGTGCAAAGCCATGTAATTAGCGTTTTCTTGAAATGTACTCTATTTGATATGCTGATGATATTCTCCGGAAGTTTGTTCCAAAGCCTTACTGCTCGATGAGAATGGCGATATAGTCTTCCGTGTTTGCAGTAATGCAGGGTCCTCACAGTAAGAGGACCCTGCATCTATTAAATATATATATTAAATATCAAGACATACTATACTAGTACTAGTATTTCATATTTTTATATGAAATTTATAATGAAATATATAATGAAATTTTAAGAATTGCCATACTATGTAACGATATTGGTTTTTATTTTCAAAATCATTTAAATAATTTAATAGATGCATATTTTAAACTAGGTTACTATAAAAATATCATCAAACAGAAAATAGTAAAATACATAAATCAACACGATAATATTAAAAATAAATTTAAACTCTTAAGTGAATTTTTTATTGATAATAAATAATATACTCTGTTTTATAACATATTTAAATTAGGCACATATTTTTGCATGAGCATTTATGTATACCACATGTATGAAATAAAAAATATCATACATTAAATAATAATCAAATTTTATCAGAGCAAATACATCATTAACATGTATTTTGTTCCGCTGCTATGTTTGGTTCCACTGGTTTGTTCCACTGCTATGTATGTATTATATAAATATAATGCATAAAATAATGAAATTTTTTTATATTAAATGATAATAGCTTTCTTTAAAATCATTTAAACATAAACTAAAATATAAAAATAAAGTTAAAATATTAACAAAATATTATAAAAAACAACAAAATATTTTTAAAAATAAATTTAAACTCTTAAGCAATAATTATTATTAACATTATTTTTCATCCTGGACCGTTGTCTACTCAGCACATCCGTGCACTACTATTATACATATTGTATCCATTAATGATCCACCGAGTGCAGCGACAATTCAGCAACAACCTCTGCCTGGTGTTTGTGAATAAAGGCTTTGCCGACACTGCTTAATTGTCTGAAGCTTACGCTCTTAACCAGATTGAATTGCTGTGCGGACCATCCTTAAACACTAGGCATAGGTTGTTGCTGAATTATCGCTGCACTCGTTGGATCCTTAATGAATAAGGCATGTATAATAGGAGTGCACGGATGTGCTGAGTAGACAACGGTCAAGGATTTCTTTCTAGATGTGACACGGTGACCGAAAGTCGTGAATCAAAGTCCAGTCTAACAAGCAACACCAATTTCGTTAGAAATTCTGGACCGTTGTCTACTCAGCACATCCGTGCACTACTATTATACATGCAGTATCCATTAAGGATCCAAAGAAAATAGTAAAATATATAAATTATTATTATTATTAATACAGGTCATAGCCATAAGGCTGTTTTGACCGCTCACATAAAAAACAAATAAATACAAGAAAAAAATAAAAAAAAATCGTTCAGTATATATATCAGAACCATGGGTACTGCAGCAACCACCACTCGTTCTCATTTCGAATCCAGTTCTTTATATTGGATTTAAATTCATTGATTGTATGCACCGCAACGACATCAACTGGAAGACGATTCCAAATATTCACCGCTCGATGAGACAGTCGGAAATGACGAGGGTATTTTCCGTGCTCATGTACTACTAGTACTTTCGAGTGCCCTCTACGTCCATCCCGTTCATTGAGTTCAACTCTATTTGCTGGAAAATTTTCATCTTTATTAACTAGTCGATACATAGCTAGAAGGTCGAAAAGAAGGAACCTTTCACGCACTGTCGGCATATTCAAACTTTTTATTCGTGCTTCATAGGGAAGATATCGTACCTGAGGACATAATTTCGTAAACCGTCGAAGTATGCGCTCTAATTGATCAAGTTCTGTACGCGTACACGGAAAGACTACTGGCGACACATATTCTAATATCGGTCTTATAAGAGCATTATATAAACGCACAACACAAACGGGAGATAAATCTTTAAAGCAATTTTTGACAATATAGGTCATTCTTCTTGCTGCGTTACAAATCCTATCAGTGTTAGTACGTGTTTTCAGATTGTTTTGAACAATTATACCAAGATCCAGAATGGACTGCGTGGAAACAACAAACTCATCGCCAATAAAATGTTCTTGACTCACATTGCTATGACCTAATCTCATATGTGCACACTTTTTAATATTCAATGTAATTCCAGTGTTTAAAGACCATCGGTAAACAATGTTTAGGATATTTTGAAAGTCATTTCGATCCTTGTTGGTTTTAATCAATTTCCATACCTTTACATCGTCGGCAAAAGCTAAAACACTACAATCCTCAATTAAATCTAGTAGCTGATTTATAAATATGTTAAACAACAAGGGTCCTAAGACTGATCCCTGTGGTACTCCTGAGGTGATAGGACGATAAGACGATAGGCATTGACCTACACGAACAGCAAAGGATCTATCTTTAAGAAAATCTTGAATCCAGCTTATAATGGAGCGATTGACTTTATAAGACTCAAGGGTGGAAATTAGCATTTTGTGGGGCACCCTATCAAAAGCCCGACTAAAGTCAAGAAATATTACGTCGATACAGTACCCGTTAGCAACATGTCCAACCCAATCTTCACGAGCATGTAATAAGTTTGTAAGACATGAACGCCGAGGGCGAAATCCATGCTGTGCATTATTGAGAATTCTTAGCGAACTCAAATGATCATATATGCGTCTGTTTAGTATGCGCTCAATCACTTTGCATACAACACTAGTTAGACTTATTGCCCTATAGTTATTCGGATCATCTTTTTCACCATTTTTATAAATTGGTACTACAATCGCTTTTTTCCAGGCAGCAGGTAACTTCGAAATGCGCAAGCTCAGCTCAAATATGGAGGCTAATGGCTCAGCCAGAACAGGAGCAAGTAACTTAAGAAGTTGGGGGTGAATATCATCGGGGCCTGCCGCTGATGATCTAGATAACCTAGCCAATTCAACAAAAACCTCATATGCTGTTATCGTTAAAACTGGAGAACCAATTTCTACCTGTTGTGATGCTGCATCTCCACATATGCTAGAGAAAGCATCTGGTGTCAGCTCAAAAGCGGATGCAAACAATTCTGCCATGCTGTCTGGCGATGTCACTCGAGTGTTACCGTCTCTTAAAGATGAAATTGCTGGTAGCAGAGCTCTGGATCCTTTCACATAAGCCCAATTTTTTTTGGTTCTGTATCAATTTGTAAAGCTAATTGATCTTCAAAACTTTGCCTTTTTGTAATCTTAAGGCGATTGACGAAATTTCGGAACATTGTATACCGCTTTTTAAAATTATTCTGATGACGGCTTAGTTCAAATAGACGATTCCTATGTTTGAGAGCATATCGCAATTCAGTGTCAAACCAAGGAGGGTATTTAGCTTTACTTTTTGGTAATCTACGGAGTGGTGCAAACTTATCTGCAAGAGCTACTAAACCTGATTCAATAACATGCCACCTTACCTCAATGTCTTCACTAGCACAGTTGAATGATGTTCTTAGTGCCGCCTCTCGTAATGAGTCTTCATCAATTTGTCGCCAAGATCTTTTCGACACTATCAAATTTTCCAGTTTTGGGATCATACACCTAGAAAAATAATTGAATAAGATCATGCAATGATCGCTCAATCCAATAGGACTCTGATAGCTCATATTACCCACACTTGTAATTAATTTGGAAAATACCAAATCTAGACAAGATTCCTGGTTTTGCGCGAATCTGGTGGGCGACTGCACATGTTGCTCTAACATGAGATCATTTGTAAGAAAATTCCACAAATCCGCATCTGACTTGGAAGAACTACTATCCAAAACATAATTCCCGATGTGACCAGCTGAGGGTATATTAAAATCGCCAACTAGTAGATATTCTTCAAGCTCAGAACATTGACTAATTAGTGTAGAGAATTCATGACTCAATACGGATGATTGCGGCGACCTGTAGCACACGGTCGCCGCAATACTATTAAATCAACACAATACTATTAAAAATAAATTGAAAATCATTAGAGGAAAATTTTTATGGATGAATAATATACTTTGTATTAGAATTAGATACTATAAAGTTAGATACTATAAGGAAATACGTATTGAGCACGTATTTGGCCTCGCTGCTATGTTGGGTAGAGGAGTTAGGGTCCGAAACCTGGTAACATAACAGTTTATCCTGATGACCTCTAATCCTTATTCTGATACAACGTCCGTTATTTATTAGTCTATTCATAAAAATGGACTTTAATTTTAAATTTCAATTTTTTATTTTAACTTGATTTAAATTATAAAAAATCTTATAACAATTATTTATTTTATTATTTAATTATTAAATTTTGATTTAGCATTATTATGTCTTGTTTATTTTATAATTATATTAAATACGTAGACTCAGTTAGCTGATTTGATTATAACAGTGTTACGAGGGAGGCAAATAACAACTACAAGGTTAGACGTGTAAACGAAAATAAGAACTCAGTTCTATTACTGGGAAAAGAGCACAGGAAAACAATACATTGCTGCACAAAATAAAAGAATTGCCACGAAAATAAAAGAATTGCACAAAATAAATGCCACACGGTATTACGCAGTAATACCGTGTGGCATTGTCATTAGAAAGAAGTCTTAAAAGACGCTATACCGTATAGTCACATTCTTCATTTTAATAGTCTCAAAAATTAAAAATTAATGGTCTCAAAACTTAAAAACGATTAAAGATGTTGAAACTAAACAATGATAATAAAGAAGAGATAGAAAATATAAAGGACGAGATCGGAAAATATAAAGGAAGATATTTTTCGCGAACAAATAAACTTTGAAAAGCTATCGATAAAGAAATAAGTTAAATTTTCAAAAGAATGTTGGAACTTGATTAAATACAATAGAAGAAGGAATTGCTTATGAGCAGCATTCAAGTGTATAAGTAAAGATGCTTTGACAGGGTCATTAAGAAACTTAAAAAGAAGCACACGTCGAACTTTAGTATTGCAAATGAGACAAACTTAAGGAAGGTAATAACATACTAAAGAGAATCATAAGTGTCAACTGGTCGAAATCAAATAAAACTTCAAATAATAGTATAAACACGTGTGCAGCAGCAATAAGTTTGTTAAGATATGACATGACCCAAAATATGTCCGAATTTATGGTGGAAGCGCCACTCGAACAATGGCCGAATATCAATATCAGAAAAATTATCGTAATTCCAAAAGAGGTTGGATAAACAATGATAAA